>JAOTQM010000678.1:87500-124110 GCA_026939265.1 Oreonectes daqikongensis
TATTTGGAAGAATGTTAGTAACCAAACAGATCTCATCCCCTATTGACTCCCATATAGGGAAAATAAATACTATAGGAGTCAAAAGGGGATGAGATCTGTTTGGTTACTAACATTCTTCCAAATATCTTAATGTGTTTAGCAGAACAAATAAATGTATACAGGTTTGGAACAATCTGAGGGTAAATGATGACAGAATTTTGGGGTGAACTGTCCCTTTAACTTCATCTTTTCTGCTCTCAGTGGTTTGCAGATCAATCATAATAGTTCAGTTTTTAACACAACACTTTGACAGCAACAGCATAAAATATAAAAGTAGGCCTATATTATTTAAAGTAAAAAGAACAACAGTGTTATGAGTATATGTGATATCTTGTACTAATAGTTTGGTCCTGTAAGACAGATAAACAATAAAACGTGAATCTGAATAAAAACAACATGAGAGAATGACATTTTAATGGTTATAATGGGAACTATAATGGTCTCTGTGATCTTTGCTGTTAAATTCTTCTGGAATAAGACCCAAAACACAGAAAGATTGATTTTCAGTACATTATGCAGGTAAACTCTTGAACCATTTCTTTGACTCGTCTGAAAGAGGTGAGTGACGCACGCGCTGCCCGCTCGTGCACGCCGCCGCCGGTAGTTACCAGACGCCTGATGTTGACGGATCGGTACCGGAGTGACTGGCGTCATAACACACCGTTCACACGAACTCACGGCATCTGTGGAACTTTATAAAGAACCAGTGGACACTTTTACATCGTGAGAGGTAAGAATGCATGGAAACTTTTCTTTAAGACGCGAAATGTAACGGAGAGGAACCGAAGGACGTGAACGGATCAGTGTTTTCATACATCACTGTTTACTTCACAGATACTCAAATCAAACTTCATGTTGCATTTGTTCACTCTGACAATCATTCATAAAAAAATTTGTTAACATTTTGCATTATTACAAACGTGATAATGCAGCAAAAGTTTCTCAAATTCCCACAATATACGCGTGTTCGCGCTTTTAACATATATCACACGATATAACACAACCGATTCTGTATAGATTTAGGCTACTGGGACTTTAAAGTAGCAACAATAACGGCAGTAAACATTACCATGGTATTTTTTGTAAGAATGAAAATGATTCCTGGTGTTTATGTTACACATTCACAGTATACATAGCCTATATACATGAACATGAACAGAATTGTATTTAATGTCCTGCTGTGCATTCAAGTATGAATTCGCTTGTTGTGGGTTAATCTTCTGTTATAAGAACACTTTCATTCTCTCTTTCCACATTAATCGGTGATCTGAATAATATCACAATAGATTTTTTGTTAATTTAAGTTATTTTGTTATTTATTTATGATGTTATGATGACCTTTAACTCTCTTGATAGCCTTAAGTCTTTTATTAGACTGTAATCCCTGTTTTCCAGTCATCATGGGTGAATTACACTGTGTCCATTAGACGGTTATTTATTATAAACACAAGAAACAAATCATCTCACATGCTGTTTTATTTCAAGCACACATGACACATTGTTTACCTTTTAAAGCCGAATGAAAGATTTGATATTTAGTGTGTTGTTCGTCCATGTGTTTCATGTCCTTTTTTAAAAAATAAACCCCAATGTTGTTTCTTGGTTTTTAAACCAGGCACTATACAACATCAGAGGTGAAAAATGTCAAATTGACCTACAATGAATGTGAATGGAGACTGAGGCTATCAGTCACTATTATTTTGTGTAGTATTGTGTCTCATTTTGTGTTTTAAGGAACAAAACGTCTTATGGGTTTATAATAATAAAACAATTTTATGCTGAGCTGTTCCTTAAATGTTTAAAAGTGTGCTGGTTTCTCACGGTCATTCTCGTCTGTTTTTCTGGTGGTATGAGGTATTTGTGATGTGCAGACGTGTTATATATGTAAGAATACTCACTGTGTTCTGTGTGATATCAAAACATGATATACAGCTACAGGCCCAATGTCACGGATGAACAGAGAGACCCTAAACTATGTGAGACACACACACACACACACACACACACACACACACACACACACAAACGTGCGGTGCTAACTAACCAGCTCCAGCTGTGTGTCAGTGTGTGTTATGTGGAGTTCACATTGGAGAGTGTGTGACCATATGGCATAAAGCGTCCAATTCTTACCTCACCCCCCCCACCTTTCATCATGAGACCCGGCAGGAAAAACTCAATGAGCCGCTAGAGTCCAACAGCAGATGTGTGTGTGTGAGGAGGAAGGAATGCATGTGTGTATTACACAGCGTCCACATCCAAAGAGGACAAAACAAGAACACTTAAATGATCTTAAACAATGCTGTCATGTGTGCAGAAGTGCTTCTGTTTGAATCAATAAAATTCTGTTTACAGAATATAAGCAACAACACAGCTCTGTCTATCAGAGAAGCTCAACTAAACTAAAACTAGAACACTTGCATTATGGGCCGTGTCTGTCCCACAGCAGTGTCTGTCTTTCTCGTTTAATATTAACTTTTTTGTTTCATTCCATATCTGAATATAGTTTCTCATATGTGAATATAGTTTCTCATATGTGAATATTGTTTCTTATATCTGAATATAGTTTCTCATATTTGAATATTGTTTTTTATATCTGAATATAGTTTCTCATATTTGAATATTGTTTCTTATATCTGAATATAGTTTCTCATATTTGAATATTGTTTCTTATATCTGAATATAGTTTCTCATATTTGAATATTGTTTCTTATATCTGAATATAGTTTCTCATATTTGAATATTGTTTCTTATATCTGAATATAGTTTCTCATATTTGAATATTGTTTCTTATATCTGAATATAGTTTCTCATATTTGAATATTGTTTCTTATATCTGAATATAGTTTCTTATATCTGAATATAGTTTCTCATATTTGAATATAGTTTCTCATATTTGAATATTGTTTCTTATATCTGAATATAGTTTCTCATATTTGAATATTGTTTCTTATATCTGAATATAGTTTCTCATATTTGAATATTGTTTCTTATATCTGAATATAGTTTCTCATATTTGAATATTGTTTCTTATATCTGAATATAGTTTCTCATATTTGAATATTGTTTCTTATATCTGAATATAGTTTCTCATATTTGAATTTTGTTTTTTATATCTGAATATAGTTTCTCATATTTGAATATTGTTTTTTATATCTGAATATAGTTTCTCATATTTGAATTTTGTTTTTTATATCTGAATATAGTTTCTCATATTTGAATATTGTTTCTTATATCTGAATATAGTTTCTCATATTTGAATTTTGTTTTTTATATCTGAATATAGTTTCTCATATTTGAATATTGTTTCTTATATCTGAATATAGTTTCTCATATTTGAATTTTGTTTTTTATATCTGAATATAGTTTCTCATATTTGAATATTGTTTTTTATATCTGAATATAGTTTCTCATATTTGAATTTTGTTTTTTATATCTGAATATAGTTTCTCATATGTGAATATTGTTTCTTATATCTGAATATAGTTTCTCATATTTGAATTTTGTTTTTATATCTGAATATAGTTTCTCATATTTGAATTTTGTTTTTTATATCTGAATATAGTTTCTCATATTTGAATATTGTTTCTTATATCTGAATATAGTTTCTCATATTTGAATATAGGTTCTCATATCTGAATGTCATTTTCTTTTCATTTTGCTGGATGTAGATTTTCAATGTCAGCGACACTGACTGAATGTAATGTGGGTAGTTTTATAGTCCTAAACTGAGAACAAGACCAGCACTCCTCAAAATCATCTGAAAGATCTGTGTAACACTAAAAAGTCGTCTTTTTTTCTGACCCAGTACGTTAGCAACAAAATAAGTTTTATGTCCAATCACATGAATTATGTTAACAAAAAATCAGACAATGCACTGGTTCAGTGCTAATGCAGTTGTGTTCTTGACTTGTTTTAGTCTGAGACTGAGATAGGACATTCAAAAATGTCTACAAAAAGTCTTGAGAAGTCATTTGAATTCTGTTTTCTATTCCACAGGTGATCTTGATTCTGATTGGCTGGTTATGGAGCATCTTTCTATCAGAGAGTTGAACATGTATTGATATTTCAGGTGTGTTATGATTTTTCTTGATTGTTTTCAACTGTGAAATGTGTTTTTTCCAAGACGTTAATCCAGTAGGAGTCAGTTGCTGACATACTGTCAAAGTTTAGAGAACGGATGCCATACTGTCAAAGTTTAGAGAACGGATGCCATACTGTCAAAGTTTAGAGAACGGATGCATAATGTAGCTGTCCCCATTTTTCATACTGAGTTATACAGAATTAATTTTGTACTTTTGTTCAGAGGACTTCATCTCCATTTTCTCATATTATTTTTCTAATCCTATTTTTGCACTCAAGAAACAACTGAGATATTATATAGATCTTATAAGTCGTGCTTCTGAAAGCTCCAGAAACTCTCCCGAGCTGACAGATCTATACAGCTTTAAAGCTTTTGAGAGTTTGAGATCTCCAATCTGGAATTTAGCAAGTCTATAAAGACTTCAGGTTAACGGAGTGATTTATCATACAGGAAATAATGTTATTCCGGCACATTCCGCAGGTCATATACGATCACACACGCACGCACGCACGCACGCACGCACACACACACACACACACACACACACACACACCTCTCATTGAACTGTCAGGTGTGTGTGTGTCTGCAGGGCTGATATTATCACTTACTGAAAAGATCATCCGGAAATTGAGCCATTTCAATCCCAGGAGCGCTTTATGATTCATGACTGTCAGATATTATACTGTATCACCTTCTGCAAACACACACATAAAAGTCTATTGTGTTCTCCATACGGCAGAGCAGAGTCTTATATCACAATAAATATGTTATACAGCTGCAGAAATAATTAAGAGACCGTTTCAAAGCATCATTTCAGTTTCTGAATTTACTATTTCTAGGTGTTTAGGTAAAATAATCATTCTTGTTTCATTCTGTGAACTACTAACAATAGTTTTTACCAAATTTCAAATAAAAATATTGTTTCTTTTTGCATTTATTGGAAGAAAATGAGACCTGGAGTAATACAGAAGTAAATAACAGAAAAGATGCTCTGTATTTTTTCAGACCTCAAATACTTCATAAAGTTCATATTCAATTTTAAGCAATACAACACATTTGTACATGTATTTAGGGAAAGTTCAAAAATATTTTTTAATGCAATGACCTGGATTTCTATCATAATTTTCAGGTGTCTTGTCATGCTGTTAGTCTTTCATATTGCTGTTGGATGACTTTATGTGACACCTGAGGTTTGATTTTGTTGAAATTCAACAGACACTGGACTGGAAAGACCACAATACATCTAGAAATGCTGGTTTGAAATGAAAAGTTGGAGTGGTCTCTTCCGTTGCTGTATATTTAACAGTATATATCACTTCTCAAAATATCTTCTGTTGTGTTCCACTGAAGAAAGACTCAAATACAGATTTACAAACACATGAGAGAGAAGAAATAATGACAGAATTTATCTTTTTAAATAACTGCAGTATTATGCGTTTTGTATGCAACACTCACAATACTTCAGAATATCAGATGTTGTGTGACATTGCGTGGACGTCCTGCTGTGCTCGTATATATTCGTGATTGGCTTTTAAGATTGATTTAAACTCTTTCCTCTCGCTCGACACACACGCACGCACGCACGCACGCACACACACACACAGGCGCTGTAATGTCTGGTGAAGAGTTTATGTTAGTTGAGTTTCATGACTTCCTGACAGACTTCAAAATTAACAGTCACCAAACTCAAGTAAAAATCACCACTGGTGAACAAAATAAATCAGAGCTGACCGACAGAAACAATGCAGCGTTTATATCAAATTGTGAAGATAATACTTTGACGCGAATAGTCAACAAGTATGCAAAGAAAAACTCCTAAATAATGTCACTTTATATACAAAATACAGCTTCATAGCCCGTGACTTTTCAATTCAATTCAATTCTAAATCTGCAAGCACATTTTGCTCTTTGCTATTCCCCATCTTTTCAATGAATGTTAGGTTGTGGAGGACATCCAATAAGACAGAAAAATCACAGATGAGATCTCTTTATTATCTCAGTTATTTCTCTTAGACATCAATGACATTCAGTGAGAGAGCAAATGAAAACTATTGCTTAAGTCTCAGATATTTCTCCTGAGATCTCACAAATGTCTCTGTCATTAGAGTTTGAGAAGAGATGTCAACAATGTCTCAAACTGAGCTCAGATTAGCCTTGTCTGCAATCAAAAGTCAATATTATTGAAGATCTCAATATGAACTCAAACATTTCACATTTACTCAAATCCAGATTATTTTACTTCTAGAATCTACATTTATTTATACCTCCAGACTCTTCATGTGTATGAACATATACTGTCTCATTTAATTCTCTTTTGACACTTAAATGAGACATAACTGAGAACACCATCAAATCAACACATCTGAGCAATAACTTGTTGTAAAGTAAATGTTGGTAAATAGTTTTGTTATACTCATTAAATGCTTTATTGTTTTTATTATTAACATCATAGTTTTTCAGAAGAGATGTGTGAAGTGTATAGAAGCTCATATGTGTTGAGTGTGGTGTGTAATAGTCTTTGTTGTGAAGTGAAGCTGATCGTCTCTATTGTTCAGAAATATCTAGTCTCCTGTTCACAAACAAAAGCGGCTTTCTGTGTTCAAACCTCTGAGTGAAAGAAGAGATTTAGTGTTTAATCCTCCACAGGCTCACGGTGAAATAGAGAATCTGTGAGACACGCACGGAGCACAGACTTCTGAGGGAATCCTTTAAGTTTCCAAGGTGACGGTTGTTCTGAAGTTAAGGATTAGAGCGAGTCTGTGGGATGGATTCAGACTGTAAAGCGTGTGTTATTAGGACTCTATCAGATGGCCCTCGCTCTCAGGACGTGTTATCTGGAGGTGTGGGGAGCTGTTGAGCCGTCTCGAGGTTTGGACAGGTCTGTCGTGATTTTGTGCTCCGTGCCAGACGTCCTTTTCAAAGAGAGTCTTTGTGCTAAATTTAGCTGCGGAATATTTTACCCAACTGCCAAACGGGACGGCAGTAAAAGCCAATGCACTGTGAAGTCTTTCCCTGTGGTGTGTGTGTGTGTGTGTGTGTGTGTGTGTGTGTGTGTGTGTGTGCATTTTTCTTCTCAAATGTTAATAGACACTGAGTCTTGTGTGGTGTGTATTTTACAATCAGGTGTTTGCTACGACCAGCATTGGGACGGTTCTTCAGAACAAAAGTGAAGATATTTTGAAGAATGTTGATAAACAAACACTGAACTCCATTGACTTCACAAAACCACTGAGACATTTCTTAAAATATCTTCTCTTGTGTTCCACTGAAGAAACACTCGCATCCAGATTTACAAACATATGAGAGAGAAGAAATAATTTTGGAGTGAACTTCCACATTTAAGGTTTTGAACAGACTTGAAGTCATTTGGTTCTACCTTAGCAACACCTTAGAAACCTGCTCACAGCTCCTCAGAACACCATTAAAAACATTACAGCGGACAGTTTTGCACCAACTTACACTTTCAAGTTTTATCAAGCAAAAGTTTGATTTCACTGTGACCGAATATAAACAAAAATAGCCTAGATCAGATTAAATTACAGTCTCGAAGCTCATGACAGGCTTTTCCATCACAGATTGGATTACATTGAGTGACATGTGACTGGTACTGATGTGATTGTATCTGATGTCTTGTGCTTCACATTTAATGCTTTCATTCATCTGATTGGTGGATATAATTGGATATATATATATATATATCTTAATTATAAATGTATTTCATTTTCTCCCCATAAACATTATATCTAGATTTTCATTTTAAAGACACGCTGGTCTTGTCAGTGGTTGTTAGCAGGTTTCTGTGTGGTTTCGAAGTCAAAAGAGTCCTTTAACATTTTCACTGTGTGTGTTTGTCAGTGTGTATGTTGAATTGTAAATGTGTAATTCCTTCAGCGCTTAGGTCTTGATTCAGTCTTAATGTACATGTGGGACAGTGATACCTGTGCAAGTAAACACAAGCACACACAGTTTTATCTTTCATATACATTTGTCCTGTCTGATCGAGACCCTGCTCTTACCGTAACGTTTATACTACGAAACACAATCAGCGTGGAAGCTTTAGATACCACACACACACACACACACACACACACACACACACACACACACACACACACACATCTGGTATTAGAATAGAGAAAGAAATCTTGTGTGTAGAGAGGATGAGAGGTCAGAGGTCACGCTCAGGGGTCATGAGGTGGGTTTTTGTTTCAGGTGTATAGACAACGGACCAACATTACCACAGTCTGTGAAGGGTGAGAGAGAGAGAGAGAGAGAGAGAGAGAGAGAGAGAGAGAGAGAGAGAGAGAGAGAGAGAGAGAGAGAGAGAGAGAGAGAGAGAGAGAGAGAGAGAGAGAGAGAGAGAGAGAGAGACTGTAGCAGTGATATGAGATCTGCATCACAGTCTGTGACACGGATGCTCTATATTTGGGAGCTGAAGCGCGACTGCTGACCCCTACATCCACTCCAACACCTGCTCACACACACACACACACACACACACACACACACACACACACACACACACACACACACACACACACACAGACTGATATTCATAAACACAAACACATAAACCAACACACACTCACTGAAAGTCATAGACACAAGCACAAAGTAACACACATACCCATTGAACTGAGAATACCCATTGTGTAGAGTTATAAACAACAGCTTCTGTTGAGCACAGATGCACTCTGACACATTTAACACTTTACAAACATGTTGCCATTAAACATCTGACGGTCATTTGGAAAAAACACACAAACAGTGTAAACAGAACAGGATGAACAGACACGTTAGTGTTTGCTTGATCTCTTGTTTTCTCTCTTTTCACCCTCTTGCTTTGCTTTCGCTCATTCGTCTCCTCTAATTGGCACCTCATTAGGGAATTCATGGTGGAGAGATGAAGCAGGTGCCAGCGGAGACTTGTTAGTGCGTGTGTGTGTGTGTGTGTCTGTGCGTGCGTGCGTGTGTGTCTGTGCGTGCGTGCGTGTCTGTGTGTGTGTGTGCGTGTGTGTGTGTGTGTGTGTGCGTGTGTGTGTTTATGTGCGTGCGTGTGTGTGTGTCTTTGATTAAGCTGAATAAATGTGGAGCTGCCTGCATGACCTGCTGATTATGTTCCATTCAACCATATTGAACCCTAACACATTCCCTCTGACACACACACACACACACACAGTTTCATTGGTTGTATGTTTCCTCCATTAAATGACTCGCTGTAGTCCTTCACTACAGCTGTACTGAAAACTGCACACTATATACTGTGTATCTTTATTTAGGGTGTGATAAATACAGTGGTGAACAGTAGTATGCATTGTTATCATGTGACCTCATGCTTGTTTGATTCAGGCAGTACTTACCAGAGTAGAGTACACAGTACATACTGTAACAGCATTCTACAGCAATAGTAGTGTAGTATGCATGCCACGCCACACATCCTTCACAATGTTGCATTCAATGTTTGTAAAATGTTTTTGTTGTGTTCCGGGTGCAGAGAGGCCCAGTGTGAGTGCGTGATGACACGTGAACATGTGGATGAGCTCAAACAGGTGTGAGGTCACTGACACTCTTTAGGTCATTACATTGACTTTTGACCTTTATTCAGTAAGAGAGAGAGAGAGAGAGAGGTGTGACACACACATGTGAGTTTAATGCAAATATATTTCACACAGATATTGTGTAAAATAGTCTTTATTTTACTATTTTGTGTGTGTTTTTTGTATTTAAGGATGCGTGTCTGCGTGTATTTATCTTAAACACTTGCTATTGATACATTACATTCACGGTTCTATAGAAAATAAGGTTCTTCGAAGGCAGTATAAATATGCAGGAACAGTGTCATGTAGGGAAGATGTTTATGATGACAAAAATGCAGCCTATGTAGGAAGCTCACTACATTTACATTTATTCACTTGGCAGACGCACTTGGCAAACTGTTGATGCTTTTATTAGTTGAGGTGCTATTTGGGTGATCACGGCATTAGAAAGTGTGTGTGTTTGTGTATTGTGTGTGTATGTTTGTGTGCATGTGTGTGTGTTGTACGAACAGCTGAAGGTCTATTTTGGCTGCTGATTCTTACACCTCCACATTTGGACAATCAGCACCTCACCTTGCGCCACACACACACACACACACACACACACACACACACACACACACACACACACACACACACATAACGACAGTGACGACACACTCACTAACAGCATCTAAACACACAGCAAACGCAGCTTTAGCAGACTAACACAGCCCTTCTGTCAGCTGTGAAAACAGAAGAAAACATTTGGATGATGGAGTTTTTGAGGGGCCGGAGGAACAGATGGAGGGGATTGTGGGGTGTTAGTTTGGGTGATGTTGCCGCCTCTGTTGGCTTTAGTGGGGAATGTGTGTTTGTTCATTTGATACACTGAATATGTCACTTGGCCGTTACACACAAATACAATGCAGCTCTGTTCCAATCTTTAGAAATCTGTCTGCCTAGATCACTGTGAAGTAAAAATGAACTTAATGGAGTGAGAGCAGGGTTAAAAAATAAAAAAAAAACATCCTTGAAAAGTCAGAATATGTTATATTTTGATACAAGGTTGTTTCATTATTTCACGTGTCATGTTCATGTTATTAAATTCATGTATTAAAAAGGAGTAAAGTTTAATGTGAGGTCAGCTTTGAAGCATCTGTGTTTCTGACTACAGCTTCAATGTGTTGGTCAAATTCTGAAGCAACGTTGCATGAAAACAATTAAATTGATTGATGGACGATATATTTGATTCAGTACTGAAGATTGAAAACAGTCTGTTTTGTCAGGTGTGATGTGCTGTATGTAGGCAGTGCATTAGGTTTCAGAACAAACCTTTTCTGAGTTTCTTTTCTTTGGTTGATTTCTGAGCAGCTTTTGTTTTGGTTCAGCAGAGTTTGAAAAAGGTTGAAGGTCAAACTAGTACAAATTGGAGGAAAGGTCGAAGGTCAAAGCTTAAAAATGACCTCCATCACATCTCATTATGTGCTATATGTGTGTGTGTTCGCTTATCCAGGCTGAGGGAGCTGTGTTTATTTTACTTTTTGAGATTATATTTTATAATTCCTTTTAATAGTTGCTAATATAAAGTCATAATAAATCAATATTAATATTTTTGATCTCTACGTGTCTTGTGTGTTTGATGTTTAAAATGATACTTGCACAATGTACACGAGCGGTCAAAAGTTTTGGGACACTTACTGACTTATGTTTTTTCCACATTTTAGAATAATAATAAACTCATCAAAATTATGAAATAAAACAAAGGAAACTATGGGAATTATGTTGTAATTCAAATAAATGAAAACATGTTATATTTTGTCATCTTTAGTGTCGTCACCTTTCGACTAGAATTTGCAGAAATGTTTTCATGTAATTTTCTCAATCAGCTTCTTGAGGTCTGAGATGCTTTTTAAACAATATTAAAGGAGTTTTTAATCTATTTTGTGCTTTTATTCACTGTTCTTTCTTAATTATTCAGTCAAAGTTATCCATTTAAAAAAACATTCTTTATTAAATAAAATGTTAGTTTTGTCATGAAAAAACAAAAAATTATATTTTTGTCTACTAAACTAATTTCAGATATTGAAGCAAACACCTTAGATCAAAAGTTTTTTTAGATAATGAGAAAAGCTTTTGACCGCTAGTGTACACTGTCTTGCTTGTTATTACTGTGAGTAGTATGCACTATGTAGTGTAGAATTCAGTAAAACACTTTCATTTAAAATATAGCTTGTGTTTGGCAGAAAAGCAAAAAGGAGGGCTGGGTGAAAATACAGGGAGGGGGTGGAGCCTTGTGAGGGGGCGGGGCTTGATCCAACTGAACAGAGTCACTACTGTGTGTAAGGTTGTGAATAATCTCCTCCCCCTTTGTCTCTCTCTCTCTCTCTCTCTCTCTCTCTCAGGGGGTGTGAAGCCGTGATTTGGGCTGCTGTGGGGTGTGCAGTTTCTCACATTCATTACACAGAACACACAACACACACAGACGGCTGAAGAGTGTGTCGAGCAGACAGTCGAGGGATTTACTTGTTCCCTGGATCTCCTCACACACACTGAGGATGAATATCATGAGGATCTGTGTGCACTGGATGTGTGTTTTTGGACTTCTGGGACTGCTGGAGGAGAATCTGGGTGAGTGTCAAACACTTGGACTTATTGTGCGTTTCGTCTCTGTTAACTTTCTTCTCCTGAAATATAAACATTCATGTCTGAATATAGACGTTTCATCTGTGCTCAGTGTCATTGTTTATATAACACACAAATGGACCGTGACACAGTCTTCTGTCCGGCTGACACTGTGTTTGTAATTTTTCTTCGCTGGGGTGGAAGTTTAGTTTCTCTTTATAGCTCAGGAGACTTAAGGAGTTAAATTGAAACGTGAAATTTGTCCTTATGGGAGGAATTAAAATAGACACAAATGAGACACTTGTTGATGTGTAGGAAGAATATCGAGACCAGACTATTTAGGGATACTAATAATTTCGAGTTTCTAAGAAATGTTAATGTTGAGTGTTTGAGACAGACTTTGTTGTCTTGTCACATATGGTTGGAGACACATTTCTGGGGTCTTTCTCAGGAGAAAAATGTGAGAGGGACACATCCATTGGTTCATTGCTGTGGGGTTTTATTGTTGTGTTGTGTATATTGGGTGTTACCAAACTTTTAAATATACTCAGTGATGGTGTGCCAAATGGATGGCCAGGTGTGATTCTCATTTTGGTTGTGTTTGTGTTGTGTGTGTGTGTGTGTGTGTGTTGTGCGTTTTGTGGTAGGTCTCTCAGCTGTCTAACACTTGTTTTACACACAGTTGGAGGTCCAGCTTTGAAATCACTCTGTTTAATCTTTCTCTCACAGACACACACTTGTTCTGCTGTGTTTGTGGACTTTCTCTCATTCATTTAATCAGAAATGTTGTACACATTAATAAATGCACTTTCCAGGATTGTGTGTTTTGTAGAATATTTGATCAGTTTAGGGGTTGGATTCTGTTTTTTGGTTTCAGATTTGCTTTGGTTAATCGCTCTTTTTGTTGATGAAAATAGAATTTTGGATGCTTCAGATGTCTGAATGCAAACTAATGAGTTTATCAAGATTGTATCAGTTATATGATGTTAGAACAGGTTTAGTTTATGAAATATAGCGTAAAATATTTTTCCAAATCTGTATAAATGTCTTAAATCAGAACAGATGAACACAGAGAAAGATATTTGGAAGTATGCTTGTAACCAAACAGTTCTTGAACCTTATTGACTACCATAGTAGGAAAAATTACTTAATTTGTTTTGTTTTGTTGAACACAAAATGAGATATTTTGAAGAATGTAGGACAGTAAACAGTTCTGGGGCACTTTTAACCATCATTGTCATTTTTCCTACTGTGTTAGTCAATGAGGTTCAAGAACTGTTTGGTTACAAGCATTCTTCCAAATATCTTTCTCTGTGTTTAACCAAACAAAGAAATGTAATACAGATTTGGAACAAATTCATGACAGAATTTTCCTTTTGGATGAACTATCCCTTTAACTTATGGAATTCTTTTTGTGCCAATAAAAATGAAAGCAAACTTTTAAAAAACAAATAAAATTATACAATGAGAAAGAATAAAAAAACACTCTGATAATGAAAACAATGAACTTAATTGCAAGATTTAACATTGTTTTCAAATTAACTGCATTTTTTCTTAAAAGTTTTCAAATTATTTTGCAAATACTTGTTTATGAATTCGCTGTTGGATTTATCTTTTGCGCTTTCCAAGTTTTCGTTTTCGCTTCTCAAATTTATGTTGGCATTTCTGGCTCAACCCTCACGTGAGGGCGGGACTTAAGGGCACTTTACCTTCATTGGCTAGTGCGATAGTGCACAAAAATAATCCCATATTAACTTAGATCTATTTATCTGATAAGCAAAAGATATTACAACCTTCAGATGTTTCGGGTGTTTTATTTTTGCACAATTTTAAATGAATACAGAGTAAAGAAATACATTTTCTTCACAGTGCAGGAAGAGGAATTTTTTTTTTATGAAACATGTAGTTTGTGTTTTGGCATTGGTAGTTTTTTCTTTACTTGTTTGTACTT
The DNA here is from genome assembly GCA_026939265.1 of Oreonectes daqikongensis. Taxonomy (NCBI): domain Eukaryota; kingdom Metazoa; phylum Chordata; class Actinopteri; order Cypriniformes; family Nemacheilidae; genus Oreonectes; species Oreonectes daqikongensis. Next base: position 101,713 of record JAOTQM010000678.1, read on the forward strand.
GAAACCAGCATTAATATTTTAAGCAGTTTAGTTTGATAAGCTAGTGTGTGCTCTCATCTCTTCCCATCCCATAATAACCTTGAGACACACTCCAGACCTTTCCCCCAACATGAAGACGCTCTGTGAACTCTGATCATCTGTGGAGTCTCTGTCAGACATTATTTACCTTCAGCATCCGCTCGTACAATCTCACACGACCTGTGATGTGTTTCTCACTGTTGCTCTTTGTTTACTCTTCTGGAAAGATCAGCTGCAAAACCGCCTGTCACCAGCATACAGTGTTAATGGTGGATTTGATCATGGAACGCTGATGTCGCTCTGGATTAAATGTTCAGATGGTTTTGGCTGAGCGGAGCTGGACGTTTATGGTCACAGGCTGGTCCAGGCTTCTTTAGATGATCAGTTTTTGAGAGCACAGAGTTTCAGTTTGGAGATGTTCAGTCACACCTCACTGAACGTGCCAAATATCTGAAGCGCTCAGTTTGTGTTTGGGTCGAAGAGACGACGCGTCCTACATAAAGATCTCTGGAATACTCGCTGTAAGAGCCAATCACTGAGTTCTGAGTGTGTTTCTCATCTGATCTGTGTGATGTTCAGAGCTCTGAGTGTGTTTCTCATCTGATCTGTGTGATGTTCAGAGAGCTCTGAGTGTGTTTCTCATCTGATCTGTGTGATGTTCAGAGAGCTCTGAGTGTGTTTCTCATCTGATCTGTGTGATGTTCAGAGAGCTCTGAGTGTGTTTCTCATCTGATCTGTGTGATGTTCAGAGAGCTCTGAGTGTGTTTCTCATCTGATCTGTGTGATGTTCAGAGCTCTGAGTGTGTTTCTCATCTGATCTGTGTGATGTTCAGAGCTCTGAGTGTGTTTCTCATCTGATCTGTGTGATGTTCAGAGCTCTGAGTGTGTTTCTCATCTGATCTGTGTGATGTTCAGAGCTCTGAGTGTGTTTCTCATCTGATCTGTGTGATGTTCAGAGCTCTGAGTGTGTTTCTCATCTGATCTGTGTGATGTTCAGAGCTCTGAGTGTGTTTCTCATCTGATCTGTGTGATGTTCAGAGCTCTGAGTGTGTTTCTCATCTGATCTGTGTGATGTTCAGAGCTCTGAGTGTGTTTCTCATCTGATCTGTGTGATGTTCAGAGAGCTCTGAGTGTGTTTCTCATCTGATCTGTGTGATGTTCAGAGAGCTCTGAGTGTGTTTCTCATCTGATCTGTGTGATGTTCAGAGCTCCGAGTGTGTTTCTCATCTGATCTGTGTGATGTTCAGAGCTCTGAGTGTGTTTCTCATCTGATCTGTGTGATGTTCAGAGCTCTGAGTGTGTTTCTCATCTGATCTGTGTGATGTTCAGAGCTCCGAGTGTGTTTCTCATCTGATCTGTGTGATGTTCAGAGAGCTCTGAGTGTGTTTCTCATCTGATCTGTGTGATGTTCAGAGCTCTGAGTGTGTTTCTCATCTGATCTGTGTGATGTTCAGAGCTCTGAGTGTGTTTCTCATCTGATCTGTGTGATGTTCAGAGTTCTGAGTGTGTTTCTCATCTGATCTGTGTGATGTTCAGAGCTCTGAGTGTGTTTCTCATCTGATCTGTGTGATGTTCAGAGCTCTGAGTGTGTTTCTCATCTGATCTGTGTGATGTTCAGAGCTCTGAGTGTGTTTCTCATCTGATCTGTGTGATGTTCAGAGCTCTGAGTGTGTTTCTCATCTGATCTGTGTGATGTTCAGAGCTCTGAGTGTGTTTCTCATCTGATCTGTGTGATGTTCAGAGCTCTGAGTGTGTTTCTCATCTGATCTGTGTGATGTTCAGAGCTCTGAGTGTGTTTCTCATCTGATCTGTGTGATGTTCAGAGCTCTGAGTGTGTTTCTCATCTGATCTGTGTGATGTTCAGAGAGCTCTGAGTGTGTTTCTCATCTGATCTGTGTGATGTTCAGAGCTCTGAGTGTGTTTCTCATCTGATCTGTGTGATGTTCAGAGCTCTGAGTGTGTTTCTCATCTGATCTGTGTGATGTTCAGAGCTCTGAGTGTGTTTCTCATCTGATCTGTGTGATGTTCAGAGCTCTGAGTGTGTTTCTCATCTGATCTGTGTGATGTTCAGAGCTCTGAGTGTGTTTCTCATCTGATCTGTGTGATGTTCAGAGCTCTGAGTGTGTTTCTCATCTGATCTGTGTGATGTTCAGAGCTCTGAGTGTGTTTCTCATCTGATCTGTGTGATGTTCAGAGCTCCGAGTGTGTTTCTCATCTGATCTGTGTGATGTTCAGAGCTCCGAGTGTGTTTCTCATCTGATCTGTGTGATGTTCAGAGCTCTGAGTGTGTTTCTCATCTGATCTGTGTGATGTTCAGAGCTCTGAGTGTGTTTCTCATCTGATCTGTGTGATGTTCAGAGCTCTGAGTGTGTTTCTCATCTGATCTGTGTGATGTTCAGAGAGCTCTGAGTGTGTTTCTCATCTGATCTGTGTGATGTTCAGAGCTCTGAGTGTGTTTCTCATCTGATCTGTGTGATGTTCAGAGCTCTGAGTGTGTTTCTCATCTGATCTGTGTGATGTTCAGAGCTCCGAGTGTGTTTCTCATCTGATCTGTGTGATGTTCAGAGAGCTCTGAGTGTGTTTCTCATCTGATCTGTGTGATGTTCAGAGCTCTGAGTGTGTTTCTCATCTGATCTGTGTGATGTTCAGAGCTCCGAGTGTGTTTCTCATCTGATCTGTGTGATGTTCAGAGCTCCGAGTGTGTTTCTCATCTGATCTGTGTGATGTTCAGAGCTCTGAGTGTGTTTCTCATCTGATCTGTGTGATGTTCAGAGCTCTGAGTGTGTTTCTCATCTGATCTGTGTGATGTTCAGAGCTCCGAGTGTGTTTCTCATCTGATCTGTGTGATGTTCAGAGCTCCGAGTGTGTTTCTCATCTGATCTGTGTGATGTTCAGAGCTCTGAGTGTGTTTCTCATCTGATCTGTGTGATGTTCAGAGCTCTGAGTGTGTTTCTCATCTGATCTGTGTGATGTTCAGAGCTCTGAGTGTGTTTCTCATCTGATCTGTGTGATGTTCAGAGCTCTGAGTGTGTTTCTCATCTGATCTGTGTGATGTTCAGAGCTCTGAGTGTGTTTCTCATCTGATCTGTGTGATGTTCAGAGCTCTGAGTGTGTTTCTCATCTGATCTGTGTGATGTTCAGAGCTCTGAGTGTGTTTCTCATCTGATCTGTGTGATGTTCAGAGAGCTCTGAGTGTGTTTCTCATCTGATCTGTGTGATGTTCAGAGCTCTGAGTGTGTTTCTCATCTGATCTGTGTGATGTTCAGAGCTCTGAGTGTGTTTCTCATCTGATCTGTGTGATGTTCAGAGCTCTGAGTGTGTTTCTCATCTGATCTGTGTGATGTTCAGAGCTCCGAGTGTGTTTCTCATCTGATCTGTGTGTGTATTTATTCAAGTGAGCACAGAATGAATGAGGTTGAATAAATGTCCGGTCTCTGTGTGATAACACTCCTAATGGACTTTGAATTCTGCTCAGGTGTGTTTGTGTAGAGACAGTCTGGAGCCTGAACTTACTTCATATATTAATGGCTTTTTAATGATTGGAAACAGCAGAACTGCAAACAATATGTGTGTGTTGTAGTCTTTCTTTAATGGCTTTCTAATGATGAGACTCAACCATCATGTTTAAATACAGCTTAGCAGTTTATATTCAGATCTCTGGGTGTGTTATTTCTTAGCTGAGACCTTTGAACACTAAGAAGTTTAATAATTTAAACAATTATTATTACGTTTTGATGCCTGACATACAAATGAAAGTCTGTTTATTGCTGATCTCTGTAAAACACCAGAAAAATAGGTCCAATCCTGGTCAGTGCTGAGTAAAGTAACCATGTGTCAGTGTTATTGCTTTGCTGAATTTATCCTTTTATTTTAATACATTTTGTATTCTTTGACCTCAGTCAGTATATGTTAGTTTGCTAAATGACAGTAGCAATAGAGCTTGGGAATCTACGTCATGTTTGGGGGAGTCGCCGTCATGTTTGTTGACACGCTCGTAATAAAGGCAAATGCAAATCATCAGAGGAATAAATGACTGTATTTATGTTAAACTATTCCAGAGCTGCTTGCACTTACTTAGAATTTCTAATGGTGTAAATACTTGACCTTGAAATGATGAATCTGTAATAATAAATACAAATGAAAAAGCCACATTTGGTCAAGTTGTTTAATTTTCATTAAGTTGCACTTTCACCATTATGTTGTTTCTAAGCTGCAAAGCGAAAAATTGCGCTTCATATCAGATCCGTTTCCCACTCCGGTCACGAGCGCAGATATGACAGTTCATGACACAGAAAGCGTTCTGCTTTTTAATGTGTTTTAACGGTATAATAAACATTTAACCATCTACCAACTCTATTTGCCCCAAGTCCCAGAATGCATTGCATTGCTGATGTCACATCCCTGAGCTGTATAGTTAGATCTCTTTTATATTTCTCTAGAATACTTTATACATACCTGGTCTGGTAAAAAAGCACCCAGAAGAAAATGGTATTGCTCAGATGTTGCTCTTTCTTAGCTCAGCAGATTTGATTGAGTTCTCATTTGTTTAATTTAATATGAATTTAGTCTCAGATGTTTCTGCTGAAAGAAACATCTCTGCTCTGGAGAGATAAAAAGATAAATAAATGAGAGTGTAATTGTTGAAACACATGACCAGGTGTAAATGAATGTAGATTGTAGACTAAAAATAATTTGAGTCAATGTGATGAGAAATGTTTGAGATCTTCAATAATAATAAGCAGGGGCAGTTGTGGCCTAATGGTTAGAGAGTCGGACTCGTAACCAGAAGGTTGCCGGTTCGATTCTCAGTACCGGCAGGTAACAACTGACGTGCCCTTGAGCAAGGCATCTTACCCCCGTTTGCTCCCCGGGCGCTGCAGTGTTAGCTGCCCACTGCCCCGGTGTATGTGTGTTCACGACTTGAAGTGTGTGTGTTCACTATTCACTGGTTGGGTTAAATGCAGAGGTCACATTTCAGGTATGGGTCACCATATCTGACAAATAGGTCACTTTCACTAATTGATTTTTGATTGTAGATTTGACATCTGAGCTCAGTTTGAGACATTGTTGACATCTGTGATTAAAAGCTTTTGTCTCTTCAGAGTTCTCTTGTAAGACAGAATAGGAAATGTATTGTCAAGTGAAGGTTGTTTTTGACAGTACATTGGCTCGCTCATCACGGTTTTTAGGATATGAAGCTGCTGATTGTGAAAGTCGCTGTACAAACTATGGTTGAATCTTTACTTAGATTTTGCCACCGGCCAACGTCTCTTTCCCTTTTTCTTCTTCATCATCAAAATAAACTCAGAGAAATTGAAGATTGTGTTTTACTTTCGCTGTTTATTTGACTGGGGTGTGTGTTTATTTGATGTTTTTCATACTGTGAGGTGGCAATGATGTGTGTATCTGTGTGAAGAGCTGTTGGAATGTTCAGGGTCAGCTGATTGAGTTTCCAGATGACCTTGTGAATCACATAAACATAACCAACCGCACACACACACACACACACACACACACACACACACACACACACAGAAATAATTCCTCACTGTATTTCTGTACTGAGACTCAAGATCACTTCAGAACTCCAGATATGAGTGGAATTCTCTTTATTTACATAACACACTGTTGCAAAGATTTCACAGAGGAACCATAAAAACTCTTCTGAAACCAGACGCACGTTTCTAGACGTCTGAGGCGTACAGTAGCACGCATGTACTTTTAAAATAATAGATATCATACTTCTGAAGTACTGCTTATTATGTATTTTTATATTATTAAGGAAAGCATTCTAACATTTAAATTTAATGGGAAAAATACAAAAATAAAAATAAATCATTTCTATTATTATAGAAAAGAGTTCAGAAGGTCATTAGGGGAATCATGAAATAACTATTTTTTATTTATTTTTTATGTTTTCTTTCAATCACCATTTACTTTCTGTAATGATTTACTGTAAAAAGTCAGTATGATAATTAATACACTTATTTAAATAAAATATTTCACATATATTTACAAGTAATATGTAGTAACTTTATGTTAATTCTTATAGTCGTGGCCAGAGTGATTGAAAGCATTATTTATATGTTTGTGCTTTGAAACCCTTTATGAGTTCATTAATGGAGTGTAAGCGGTGGATTGTGATGTTATATATGAGGTCTGGAGACATTAGATTAATAACCATTAAAGCTTATAATAGACTCAGAGATGTAGATGAGAATGAATGTGTGACGGTGTGAATAGATGAAGACTTGCTGTTTGTGTAAAGGTGTTTATTCAGTGGTCATGCTGACAGAGAGAAAGAGATTTTGATTGAGTTCAGATTCATTCAGTCCGTCGCTCTTGTTTGACAAAAGGCCGGTGAATAAAGACACAGTTGTGCTTCTCTTTTGTCTCTTCTTTCATCCCGTCCTCTCATCGCAGTTTCACTTTCCTGCATCTGTTGTATTCATGTGTGTGTTCATTATCTACAGACCCCTGCCGGTATGATTGACAGCTTTGGGCTTTGATTGACAGGTGTAGGAGGATTTTCTGGGATTGCTGATGTGGATTGATTTGGGATCAGGGGTTGCAGGTCTTTTCTGACCACACACACAAATACACTCACATGTTTGTTTGCTTCAGAACATCTATTGTTATTTAATGAAGCTCATTTAAATCTCTATAGTCAGTCTCGAAACACTTTCAGCATCAAGATTATTGTATCCAAACTAAAAACAATAGTTCATTTGCTTTTTGTATGTGTGCTTAAAGATCTTTGATTAAACTTTTCGTGATAAAAGGCAGAATAACTGCGCAGATCTTTTGCGTTATCTTTGTAAAACATTAAACATTTTCAGAACTAAAAGAAAACACGAGTCTAAAAACAGGTTTTAAATGTTTAATTCAAATGTTAAATTCTATTATTTGGCCCTTTAAGTTTGCAAAGACTTTTCTTTCACATTTGGTAGATGTAAAATGAAGTTCTTTCTTTCTTGTGTTTTGTACTGAGTGATGTTTTTGCTGTTGTGTTTGTACGTGACGTCTGGTCTCTGTGTTTACAGAACTGAGTGTTTCTCTACAGAAATTTGTGTATGTGTTGGATGCATGTGTCAGTGTTAGCATGAGACAGCATGAGATATTGAGCTGCACATCAGACTTCTGTGTGCGAAAGCGTGTGTGTGTGTTTGAGTGTGCGCGTGTGTGTTTGTGTGTGCGCGTTTATGTCTCAGAGAGCGAGAGAGAGAGACTCACAAACTTTTACTGTATATACACTCACATATCTCTGAAAGTGTGTCTGCACTTTACAGGATTAAAAGTCATCGCTAAATTTTGTGTACTAAACACGGAGTAGTGTTTATTGTGTTATGTTTGAGTGTTTAATATAAGCAGAGCATTAGTGAGTTTAGACTGAACTCAAACACATTTATTCTGTACATTACACTGCGAAAAAATAAAATAAACACACAAAATATTATAAATGTGTGACAAGAGACATGAAAGTGAATGTTGTGTGTTTCAGAGAAGTGCTTAATAATCATCTTTATTTTGTGATGATGTCAGAATGATAGATGTATGATCTTTCAGTTTTTAAATGACATTTCTATTAGTTTTATTTGAATAAAAAAAATCCTCAAAATACTACAATTAAACTTATTATAAAAAATATTTTATTTGTTATTGGTGTAATTTGATTATTAGTGTTTATTAGCAGGCTATTTGATTATTAGTATAACTATATATTTTTGTTGAATTCTTTTAATTTTCTTTTTTCATTTGTAATATCCAGGAGTTTAAAAGTTAATGCATAGCATCAATAATTTGCTGCTATTTTTTGTAAATCCGTAAAGGAATTCCCTATTTCTGTAAAATGTCTTTTAAGGATTTAGATGGATATATACTTTAAGGATAAAGATGAAGTGGGAATTACACAATAAAGTAGTCACATGCATATTTCCCAAGAAAATGTATTTTTCTAATAAATTAAAACTTTTTTGATCTAGTTATTATTCAGATTTTTTTGCTTTATAAATTTTATAAGGCTTTCCTGTAGCTCAGTGGTTAGAGCATGGGTTTGATCCAGAAACACATGTATAATATATAATGCATTGTAAATCGCTTTGGATAAAAGTGTCTGCCAAATGCATAAATGTAAATAAATAGAAGAAATAGTTACATATCTTGTAATATTGTGTGTATGCTGATAACACTGGACTTTGAATTACCTTGAAAAATTAACAATAAAAATATATATTCAGTGCCATGATAAATCTAAAAAACATGGGATTAAGTCATGACTGTACTATAGTACCACCCCAGTACTGTTGTGTATATAAGCTAACTAATGCTTTTCTTCTTTCTGTTGTTAAGCAGCTAATGTTCTGGACAGCATGCTGCTGAGGAATTCTGGGAAGCTGGAAGAGGGTCATATGACAGGAAGTTCAGGAGCAGCTCAAGCACAGCGTTTCCTGTGGTGTCACTGTTACCATCACTGTCCAGAAGACTCCATCAATAACACCTGCAGGTATTATAGCACGCACGCACGCACACACACACACACACACACACACACACACACACACACACACGTGTCCGACCGTGTGTTTTGTTTTTCAGGACGGACGGTCACTGCTTCACTATGGCGGAGGAAGAAGGAGGTATCGCTGTGTTTACATCAGGCTGTCTGGGTTTAGTCGGATCAGAGTTTCAGTGCAGAGTGAGTGTTAATGAATCAAACATCATCATTATCATCATCATCATCAATTAATTCTATAACATTGATATAACATATCATATCTTTTCAAGCTCATATTAGTTTCTTTATTCCACACAAGACATAAGATGTAAAAAAATCATGGCAAGTTAAATAAGTTGAAATGCCAGTTGTGTTGCTTTAAGCATGGGATGAGCCTGATCATACTGACCTGTCAATCATTTTCCAAACACTCTTATAATAGCTGTTCCAGCTTGCTCCCATCCACCCGGTTATTATTATTATATCATATATATTGTATTATTATATCAGTTATTTTCAATACAATTGAATGGGCAGGTGATCTCACAATATAAAAAAACAACTTTGTTTGAGTGTGTTGCACATTCTGTTCTGTTAATATATTTTGTGTTTGTTTGTGTTTAGGATACAGGAAACTCTAAACAGAGACGTTCACTGGAGTGCTGCACAGATCAAGACTACTGTAACAGAGATCTACACCCAACATTACCTCCACTACACACACACAGTGAGCGCACGCGCACACACACACACACACACAGCTGCAGGGTTTGTTGCGCTCTTGCGTTGTCATGATCTGATGATCATCAATCAACACAGCACAATAGACGTATCTCTCTGTCACACACACCTGTGCTGGTCACCGAGTGTACCCTACAGAGAACGCTCTGATTTCAGCATCACACACACACACACACACACACACACACACACACACACACACAATGATGATGTTACACGTTCACACACCCAACTCTTCTTGAAATATAAGTAATAATGTGTGTGTGTGTGTGCAGGTTTTGTGGATGGAGACATTCATCATATCGCTCTTCTCATCTCAGTGACCGTCTGTAGCTTCATCCTCACCTTCATCATCATATTCTGTTACTTCAGGTGTGTGACTTTGACATTTGTGTTATTTATAACACACACACACACACACACACACACACACACACACACACACACACACACACACACACACACACACACACAGTGTATTTTTATGGTGTAATGTAATAAATTATAGTGTTTATTTATTAGTATAGTATAATTACTGTAGTGTGCTATAGTATTCTGTAGCATTTACCATAGTAAAATTGATGTACCTCGGTAAATAAATACTGTAGTGTACTTAATTATGTACTTTACTTTTTTGTAGTATAATGTAACATATTGTACAATTGTAATGTAATATACTATGGTATTGAGTAGTATTAATCGTAGTAAAGTTGATAAACTGTAGTAAATACTGTAGCATACTTACTATAGTACGGTTAAAATCACTGCAGTGTATCTAGTAATTTGGCTGCAGTTTACTATAAAACATCATTCAGTTAAAAACATCAAATAAAAACATCATTCAGTTGTCTGAGCGCAGCTGTAAACAGTAAAGAGTGTAGTGTTTATCAGGTGTGTGTGTGTGTGTGTGTGTGTGTGTGTTCAGGTATAAGCGTCAGGAGTTAACACCGCGCTACAGTCTGAGTCTACACCAGGATGAGACGTTCATTCCTCCAGGAGAGTCACTGAGAGATCTGATCGAACAGTCTCAGAGCTCTGGATCAGGATCAGGACTCCCTCTGCTGGTGAGACGCACACACTACACACACGTGGAAAACAGCAAACTGTGGATAAAAGCATCATGCACAAATGTAAACGTATGCGATATGTCACAGTCAGACAGAGCCACCACCGCTCTCTTCATCCACAGGTACAGCGCACTATAGCCAAACAGATCCAGATGGTGACGCAGATCGGGAAGGGTCGGTACGGAGAGGTGTGGATGGGTCGATGGAGAGGAGAGAAAGTGGCTGTGAAAGTGTTTATCACCACAGAGGAGGCCAGCTGGTTCAGAGAGACGGAGATCTATCAGACCGTCCTCATGAGACATGAGAATATACTCGGTGAGGATATACTCCAGCACACATGACTTCACGTGCACATGAGCGCAGGAGATTGAGTCTGGTGCCGTGTTTTTTTCTGCAGGGTTTATAGCGGCAGATATTAAGGGAACGGGCTCGTGGACTCAACTTTATCTCATCACGGATTACCACGAGAACGGCTCGCTGTACGACTATCTGAAATCCACCACGCTGGACAGCAGATCCATGCTGAGACTGGCGTATTCATCCATCTCAGGCCTCTGTCATCTTCACACCGAGATCTTCGGCACGCAGGGGAAACCGGCCATCGCTCACAGAGATCTGAAGAGCAAAAACATCCTGGTGAAGAGAAACGGAACCTGCTGTATCGCTGACCTCGGCCTGGCTGTCAAATTTATCAGGTCTGTCTTCAGTCCTGTTATGTTGCTCTTCACCACTTCATTTTCTTCAGTTCAACATTAAATGATTTTTTTAGTAAAATGTCACTGTGTGTGTGTGTGTGTGACAGTGACACAAACGAAGTGGATATTCCTCTGAACACACGCGTGGGCACCAAACGCTTCATGGCTCCTGAGGTTCTGGATGAGACTCTGAACAGAAATCACTTTCAGTCTTACATCATGGCAGATATCTACAGCTTCGGCCTCATACTGTGGGAGATCGCCAGGAGATGTGTGTCTGGAGGTACAGGATGACATGTGTTATATTTTAAAACCATTGCATCATTGGGTAAATGAGACGAGTTTTCTTTTCTGTTGGTCTGTTATATGTTCATTGTTTGATTTGTGATGATCTCTGTAGGGATCGTGGAAGAATATCAGCTGCCGTATCACGATCACGTTCCCAATGATCCGTCATATGAAGACATGAGAGAGGTGGTGTGTATAAAGAGAATACGACCGTCATTCCCCAACCGCTGGACCAGTGATGAGGTCAGTACGCACGCACACACGGTCTGGTTTATAATCTCCGTAGGGACAGTCTATAGACATAATGATTTTTATAAAGATCATAGAAAACATTTTGCATTTTTAGATTTTCAAAAATGATCTTTATGTACGATTTATTAGCTTTTCCCCACGAGTACAATCAAGAGACTCATACACAACTATTATAATAGAGAGAAACATTCAGTGATGCTCATGAAGTCAACACCATTCATTTAAAGTCAGGTGGGTGTAAACCTCTGAAAATGAGAACTGCTGTAAATTGTTTATATTTCATTTCTTGAGAAACATATATGTATTTTCATAGCTTCTGAAGGACATTAATAAATGTGTTAACAAAACAAAAACAATTTACACCAGTTACCAATTTATAGAAGTGCGAGTTTTCTTTAAGTGAACTTAACATCATGTTTATAGTTTACTATTTATATATTATATACTACTATGTTCCTATTTAGGTATGAATTTTTTATACTTTTATAAAAAAAACTAAGTTTACTTGAAGTAGAATTGAGGTCAATATCTGTGATCAGTGTTTTATTTACTCAAAATTGTTTTACTACAAAGCTGAACATGAACGTGAACAGTATGTATGTTCAGAGGAAAAAGGATAAATACCATTTAAAACATTTGTGCTGGGTTTTCTGTATTTTCTTTTTAGAAATATTATGACTTTTAACCCAACTTCAGTTTGATTGACATTAATTCACAATAAAAACATCTGTTTTTTCATTTAATGATGGATCAATTTAAAGAGTACACCTAGAATACTTCTTTATTCTTTTAGGGATGTCTCCATATCATAACTGTATATTTCTGAGAAGTCCATGAGAAGTTTGTGTTGGTAATGTTAGTGTTTTTGGTGTTGTTTCAGTGTTTAAGGCAGATGGGGAAACTCATGACGGAGTGTTGGGCTCACAGTCCCGCGTCTCGACTCACTGCCCTTCGTATTAAAAAGACTCTGGCCAAGATGTCAGAGTCACAGGACATTAAAGTCTGAAGACAGACCGACGAGACTAATGTCAACTCGGAGACAGACACGTGAGCGAGTCCTGCGCTGGTGCCCGAGCATCCACGACACAAGCGAAGCGACCGCACCGTAGATAACAGATGACAGATGCAGACATGCAGCCGTGTGCATGAAGGTGTCTGTGGATAAACTGCAGGAGCAAGTGACTCATTCCTCTCGTGTGGTTTTTGTTGTATTTGGACGGGTCCGCTCAGCTTATACTTTATTTTCAATAGTCTCACAAACTATTGTCAAACTATCATGAAACAAGTGTGATGGTTTATGTTGAAAATGTCTTGAAAGCTGTAGTGTTTGTCGGCTGTGCCTTATTTATTGTTTATGTGGATACAAAAAAAGTAATTTACTTGAATAAATGTTTGAATGACACTGAATGTTTTTTTTCTCTGATTTGAATAAATGTGTCACTGTCTGCTACAGTAAATGAATAAATGTTAAAAAACATCAAAGTACTTCTGTCATATTTGGATTCTGGTCATATTATATTATTTGTCAGAATATGACTTTAAGTTTCAGTAATGCAGTGAAATATGATGATGTTTTAGTTACTGTTGTTGTCATAAAGATGTGTGGTTGTTGCAGAAGTCTTTTTATGGAAACACTTTCTCAAATTGAATCCTGCATATGTTTTGTAAATGTTTTGCATATAAACTGTGGGCATATCCGGTGTTCAGTGGGGACGGTTTAGTTTTATCGCTAGTAAAAATGAAAGATTTCAACTGATACCTTGCAGATGGACAATCACAAACATCAACCTGAAATAACAGATGAACATAAAATCATGAGGTCAAGATTTGATCAAAAATGATTGTGATCAGTGTTTGCTTGAGTTGAGCTCTTGACTTGAATTCTTTTGTCATATTGCAGTGATGCTTCAGTCAGTCAGGACACATGATGCATTAATAAAGAGATAAAGACTAGAAAATAAAATACAATAAGGTTGTGTGTGTTAATACATGCTTAAAAACCTTTTTGTTCATTATCGCTTCATGTTCATACATTTACTAATGTAACAACCTTATTCTTATTCTTATTGCAAAGTGCTAGCAAAACAATTTAAACTGCAAGACATAAACATGAAGAAGGTTTGAGTGATGTTTAAGCAATAATAGTGCTATTGAGAGGAATAATGTTTGTTTGTCATAGTAATTGTGCAAATACAAGTATAACACTAACACATCATTATCTTTTATGTCTTACTTGAGCTTTACTTGGACTTTAGATATATAGACATCAACACTGATACTATAAACCTCAAAAATGGTGACTAAACGCAATGCATGCTGGGAGTCATAAATAAGTTTCGTACTATGATGATACCCAGCATGCATTGCAGCATGATGCTCTTTTTGTTGTGTATTGTCACCATAATTGAGATTCATATGTTGATTGTTGATGTCTCTGTTCATCTTGTTCCTAGTCCTGAATATTTCATACTGCAGAATTAATATCATTAAAAATATCACCATATGTGAAACATTTGTGACTCTTTAATTCTTGTAGATATTAGAAAATAAAGTAAAGCTGATGGATGTTTGTGGAGTTGTTCATTTCTGGACAAATTGATTTGAAGTGATGTTTTGTATGTTCTTGTTTATCTTCAGTGATTCTGTTTGTTAATGGCAGCATTAACATGTTGGACAATGTTGTTAATGATGTTGGAAATAACACAAGCCCACACTCAGTGTTGTTTAAAAATATAATTTATTAAAAAAACCCTTTTGATACATTTTGTACAGAAACCGTCTGTGGACGTGTCTGCAGGTTTTCTATTTTTTTTTTTTACATGAAGCTTTACGGATTAAATCCTCTCATTTACAAGCGATCCTGCTGTTGTCACATACAGAAGCAAATATTGCATAGTTTTCACAGCATTTACTCCAGATGATAATATTCAACACACCGCTGATTTCAGCCTTTCTGTTGTTTTTCTCTTTCTTTCTTTCTTTCTTTCTTTCTTTCTTTCTTTCTTTCTTTCTTTCTTTCTTTCTCAGTTTCTTTCATTCTTTCAGAGAACTGTACATGTGATACTGCAGACAATGAGCATCTCATCTCGTGTAAACACTTCATCACAGATTCTGCTTTACTGTTGCATAGGCCTTCATTCACTGTAAATCAAACAGCTGGAAACATTCAGGATGTTCAATTTCCAATAGACGTGTTATTTTCTACAAATTGATATTTTATATTCAAGTCAACAGGTTTTACTGTAAATGATGTGTTTGTGAATATAATTTTAACTTCTGAAAGAAAATCTTCCACCATTATAGAGATCACCTCGAACAATCCGATCGTCTCTTAATGAATGCTTTTCTTGCTGAATGTGCAGTTTCACTTAAAAACATCTCATTCCTGAAGCCCAATAACATCACAAACGATCCTCTAAACATACTGTTTTATAAATGCATATTTAAACATTATTTAAGTTAATGAGCATGTAAACCATGTACAATTGCAGATTTCCTAAACATGAGCATCTATGAAATGATGTGTATCTGGGATATTTATGAAACAAACGGTTCACAGCATACTGACAGCGTTCAGTGTTCAAACCAGAACTCAATGAAGCGTCTTCGCTCATGAAATAATAAAAGGTCTGTTTTCTTCTAAACAACTAGAAAGGTGAAAATTCATTCATCCATTTAGTTTCTACACGGCAAAGAAACACCTTACTCGGTTTTTGTCTTGTTTTCCAATGCAACAACCTAAACCCTTTCTGTATAGTAATGTGTACATTCAGTTAACTTTTCAGGTACTTCGTGACAATAAACTTGTGGTATAAAATCTATTGGACAAATCCGAACATTTATCTCAAAGTACTTAAATCAACTCAAAAAAGTATTAAACTAGTAAACTTTTTATAATCTCTATAAGTTCACTTTTATTAATTGCACAAACAAAAATATAGTTGTGAACTCGAAGTCGAATACTGTTACAATTAAAATGACACTTTATTTGTTTCAAGCATACTACTAAACAATTTTGTCTTGTTTTATGGTACAAATATCTAAACATTCTTAAGTCTTGTTTTATAAAAGAAAATAGAAGAATTAAGTCAATTTATGTTTAAAACAAGCAAGAAAAATCTGGATTTAGGCAGTATTAGATTAGATTTTAACTAGAACAAAAATGCTTATTATAGTATACTGATATAAGTATAAGATACTTATTAAATAGGCTACTTAAATAAATACACTTAATAAAATCAACTAAGAGATCCTATAACCACAACAAATTCTTTGTGTTTGTGTACGTAAAACTTATTCTGCTTCTGAACTTGAGGAAAACATAGAAATCCAATCTAATGTTAATGTTGTTTAGATAATTGTGTTGGAAAACAAGTCAAAACTGTTTGAATATGAGTTTGTACAGTGATCGGTATTTAAGTAAAACTATAGGTACCCCGGTAAACTTTTCTAAGGGACATTTGGACTTTTTGAGATGAAGGATTTAAGCACAACAGAAACACCTCATGCAGAGATTATGTGTCAATTCTTTAAATCATTAAATCTTCAGCATTCCAGATATTGAGATGATCACTTCTCGACATGATTTTGAATCCCTGGGTTAACATGAATAGTTCAGTTTACAAAAATAATACAAATGAAATTTCTATCTGAATGTTAATGAGGTTTAAAGGCCACTTTAAGGTACTCTGTCCACACACTAAATCCTGTATTAACTCCTCTCAGAATATTATTTTACATGAGCGTTGACTGATTCAGGAACCACTAGATGGCACCACACCATTCCAGAAAAACCACCACTAGACAGACGGAAGAATGTGGGAGATTTGGGTTGTTTTTGCTCAAACACACACACACACACACGCGCGCGCGAGCAGGATAACGCTGCAGTCCGTACACGTGCAAACAGAGAAAGTTTCAGGGTTCTGTCAGAGAGAGAGAGAGAGAGAGAGAGAGAGAGAGAGAGAGAGAGTTTCGTTTGTTTTTGGTAGCGTGTCTTGACCCTGTACCTGTTTCACCTTTGACCCCAGCGAGATCTTCAACCCCCTCAGTGGGAGGCTTAGGCCACAGCTCCTCACGTTTCCATGGAAACCGAATAAGATGCTGCACGGAGTAAAAGGTGACAGGTTGTGAGGATGCTTGGTCATCAGGTCAACATCACCGCAGGGTCAATGTTCCTTCGGCATGAAAGCGATGCTGTTGTCATGACGACCCATCTCCTCCAGAACGGTGGCGAGCTGGCTGAGGTTGCCGTGTGGAAAGTGCCGGGCCTCCCACAGGTCCAGAATGACGCCTGTAGGGCTGCTCTTGGTTGCAAAGTAGTTGAGATACCTGCAGGACAGGTGACATAAGAGAGATTCACTAAAGCTGCTTTCCATCACAGCTCAAACATCTCAACGGTCGAGAAGAACTACCAAAGAAACTCTAGGGAGTCTAGAAGAACACCGAGAGCCTGTCTTTAAACTTTGAACACAAATTTTTTCCCAGGATCCTCTTGGCTTTATCTCTTCTTCTGCACTTCTGTCCCCTGTGAACTCTCGACTTCTGTTGGCAGATTTCCGTTTCATGCGTGTTTGTCCTCCGAGGTGAACAGCGTGCTCTCCGAACCTAAACTCGCAGGCGTTTGAAGCTTGCTTTTAAAGATCTACAGTAATACCCCGAGCAGAAGTCAAACCATAGGGGTCCTGCACGTCTTCTTGCTCTTTTCCTCTAATTATGTGAAAGCTGGTGTTTGGAAAACTCTCTCATATATATATATATATATAGAGAGAGAGAGAGAGAGAGAGAGAGAGAAAGGATCAGAAAATGTCAGAATTGGTTCTCCTGCTGTTTTTTATTCTTGTGAAGAAACTTCAGCAAGTTCTCTCATATTTACAACATAAACTTGTGACTGTGATCTCATAACATGAACTATTAATATACAGATAGAAACGCTCCACCGTAGATGTTTAATACCTGCATTTACCAAACTATTAAACTCACAATTCTCAATAAACTCAACCATGCAAGATTATATAATTAATGTAAATATATGATGAATTATTATAAACTAACAAAAAATTGAAATGTTGCCACTAAAATGATAAGAATAAAACTACAATTAATTCATTTTATAAAGCAACATAAAAATAACAAATAAATAACAAAGTTGCCAAATTTTGTACTAAAATCGACATAAAAACTGTGAATAAAAACAAACTAAAACTAAATTTATATGTTATTATTAGTTGTCTTCTTATGTGTCTATGAATAAATATATTTTCTTTAAAGCTTTTCTGCAATAATGCAACATTTTAAAAGTGCTATAAATTGAATTGAACACTATTAAATCTAACATTATTTATGTGTCACCTGTCCAGGTTGAGTTTGTGTGCCAGTATTCTCCAGTCATTGCCGCGTGTATGTGGGACGTCCAGACTGCTGCAGAGTTTATTTCTGATGCTGATGGGGATCCTGAAGGCGCTCGGGCCCGTCAACACAGTGATGCTGCTGCCGGGGTCCATTAGAGACGTGTCAATACTCTGAACGTCCTGAAACATGACATACAGCTCTGGCTCAAAACAGCAGCAACATTTCATTCATCAGGTTGATCATCTTGAGAAAGGGTTTTAGATTTCTTTTCAAGCTTCATTTGAAGTCTTTTTCATAAAGCTGGTACTATTACTTTAACCCTATTATTAGTAGTTTAGCTTTTTTAAATCAGCAGTAACGTAATGTGAACGTGTCTGACTTTAATGAAACTCCTCCTTCACGAACACTTGTACACAATTGACATTTCTGCTGGAATTTTAATGAATTCAAAATGTCAGACGATATGATTTCAAGCCAAATATATCTCCGGCAGCGAAACAGCTTTCATTCGGCGAGAGAACATTCTAAATAACAGAAAAGCCCTGCAGGGTGACAACAGGTGATTCGTGTGTGACTCACGTCCGCATTTGAAATGTGTGTGTTATATTATGTGTGACTTTATGATGCATCTCTTAATAGATTTAATACCAAACACACAATCCTCTGTAATTATGTTTATGGTGTGTTAAGTGCTGTCAGAGCATTCACAGGTCTGTGTTTGATCTCGCTCTGAGCAAAGTGCACGGTCCGGTTACATCCGCTTGCATTTATTAAGGGTTTTATGCTATTTTAAAAGGCACAACACGAGAGGTTGTGTTACCTCGCTCAGTGTTGTGTAGAGCTGAAAGATCTGACCTTCACCTTCCACCTGCCGGACACACAGCTTACAACACAACTCACACACGGCCAAACTCTGCCGCTCCAGAGCGAAAGAGCAATGAAGCCTCCGCACGGAGCCGCTCCACACCTGAGAGAAACACACCTCCTGCACACGCACACGCACGCACACAGGTGTGTAGTCATTATGAATATAATAAACAATAGAATATTCAAATACACAAACACTCTGTTACCTGGTATTTGGTGAGTAGTTTACTCTTCCACTGTGTGTGTATGTCATGTAGTGACAGTCTCAGATTATTTTTACTGTAACTGAAGTTCAGAGTCTTTGGTTCATCCAGCAGTTTCCCACCAATCTGTTTCTCTATCTGTAAAACCTCCTGCACACACACACACACGCACGCACGCACGCACGCACGCACGCAAACACACACAACACAATTCAGATATTCAGGGTTATGACGTCAGCTTGCTAAAGATCTTAAAGAAAATACTATTGCTTTTATCGATTACTTTAAGTGCGTCCTGCGTGTCGTGGAGACAGTAGACTCTGATGTGATAGTCTACACCTGATGTCACTACAGGTCCAAACACAGCCAGTTTGATTCGTTTAGCTGCTGACGGACAGACGCTCTGGCCAATCAGACAGTAGGAGCCCAGAGCTTCAGTCATGATGTGACACGCCTCTTCCTCCAGCTGCACGTAACAGAAGGATGTGAAGTTTTCCTCTCCGACCATCACCACGTCCTGAACGCACAACACACACAACATTTGTATGAGTGAGTGTACGCACACAACACACCCCAACACAACACACCCCAACACAACACAGACGACACCACACAACACCACACCACACCACACAACACAACACAGATGACACAACACAACACCACACAACACAACACCACACAACACAACACACCACAACACAACACAACACAACACAACACAACACAACACAACACAACACCACACAACACACCACACAACACCACACAACACAACACAACACCACACAACACAGACGACACAACACCACACAACACAACACAGACGACACAACACAACACAACACCACACAACACAACACAACACAACACAGACGACACAACACAACACAACACCACACCACACCACACCACACAACACAACACAACACAACACAACACAACACAACACAACACAACCCATCCCTGCATGTACAGCAAGAAACACACATTCAATACATTTATATTGTGTAATAACACAACGGTCAATCTCAGATGTTTCTGACGTGTTTCTTAAGATGCAGGTTTTTCAGGATAACTGCTGTGCGCACGCACGCACGCACACAAACACACACACACACACACAGTCGCACACGCTCAGTGTGTCTCGGGGAATCCCGACACAGATAACGGAAACAGATTCCTGCAGATAAATCCGGCCCATCCCACTTCCCACTCCACACTTCCAATAATTGAATTTCGTGTTGTGTATTTGTAGAACCCCGCCATGCACAGCGGGCCAATTTACTCCGTCCGCCTGCGCTGATAGTCCCATTTATTTTCCAGTCATGTTCGCTTCTGTCCGCAGGATAAGTACTTTATTGAAATGGAGCCGCTCATCTCCAGAGTTTCTCTGACCTGATTTCTCAGCCGTGATGGTTTGTCCTATTTGGCGGCATTAAAATTCCTCACCTCCCATTGGTCCTGCTGCGTGTGACCTCTGAGAATGATTGGCCAGTGCTCGGAGTGGGCGTGTGCGCAGTGGTGAAGGGTGAGAACGAGTGGACGGGTCAACAGAGCGCCCGGCGGGCCGCAGCTCACCACAGCGCTGAGGATGGTCTCTCCATCACTGACCGCCGGCCTGACGGAGAACACCACAAAAACAAACGGAGACCTGTTTCATTCTACAGTGTTTATACAAAAATGGTTATGCACTAGTTGATGTGGATGAATATTTTATTTGGTAGTAAATTGATGCTGAAGAACAGAAGTCACGGTTTCCTGATGTAACCATAGCAACAGCAGACGGCTTGAGTTCTTTCATTATGGTCTGTATCTGACGGCTCATTCAAAAGAATACTGACTGATTTCATCATTGAATACACATTACTGTACAAGTATAACCTGCGGGACACCAAAATATCATTTGTGTTGGGAAGGAAAACTCAAAACTTGACCGACTGAATCATGAAAATAACTAATTATTAAACTGATCAAATTTGATATATTTTTGTAAATATAATAACCCTATTAATCTGTAAATACAGATTTTTGTCTGAAAAACATGAAATTCTGTAAAGGTCACATTATTATTATTACTACTTTGTGTGTGACGTGTGTATCGTTTGTGGTGATGTACTGTTTGTGATGTGTGTAGTATGTGTGTGTGTTTATACCTCATGTGTTCAGTTCTCTGCACCGTCACAAACATCTCATAAACACGACCCTGAGGAATCGCCCCTGCTGGCACCAACAAACTCACACCTGAAACAAATATTCAGAGAGACATCTGCATATGATCTTATTTAAGACCATTAAAGTAAGACAAAAACACCACAGTAAGTGCATATAACATATAACATAATATATTTCATAGGTCTAAAATGTATAAAGATAAAGATGGCCAGTGCTCTCTCACCTGAGTTTGGGACGATCAAGCGTCCTCCCAGTGAATTAAACGAACCTACAGCAGTGCACGTGGGGTCTCGCACACGCGCCAGCGTCTGGTTCCGTGGGGTCACGGGCTCGCTGTCCAGAAGAGAGTGGGTGACCCTTGGGGACAGGGTGGCAGAGAGGTCAGAGGTCACATCCTCCTGCGGGGTCACCGCACCGGAGGAGTTGTAGACTTTGATCTTGAGGTTGGGAAGAGGCAGCGGCTCCAGTAGCGGTGAGCTGGTCATGGGGATTTTATCAGAGATGTCGTGGAGAGCATACACTGGCCCGCGGTACAGCGCCGCCGCTGTGGACAGGTCAGGAGTTGCAGCCAGCAGGTCCGCTACACACACACAACAGAGAGAGAGAGAGAGATGTTTCTCCTAAGATTGTTTATGAGAACTAAAAAGAGAATGAAATGAGAGTGTAATAGTTGAAACACACGAAGAGTCTCTGGAGGTGTAAATGAATGTAGATTGTAGAGGTCAAATAATCTGGATTTGATGAGAAATGTTTGAGTTCATATTGAGATTTTCAATAATATTGACTTTTGATTGCAGATGAGACAAATCTGAGCTCAGTTTGAGACGTTGTTGACATCTCTTCTGAAACTCTAATGACATTTGTGAGATTTCGGACTCTGTTTCTCAGAAGAAACTTTTGAGACACAGATGAGACTTAAGCAAAAGTTACCATTTGCCCTCTATTGAGTCTCATTGACGTGTAGGAAAAAATAACTGGGATGATATAAAGTGATTTTTCTCTCCTAATCTCACTATTCTTTACGTGTATCTCTATTGTGTGCATTCTTTTGAAATTGCGGCATATCTGTCACATTCAGAGAGTGTGTGTGTGTGTGTGTGTGTGTGTGTGTGTGTGTGTGGTGTGTGTGTGTGTGTGTGTGTGTGTGTGTGTGAAGTACTGTTATAGCCAGCGGCTGGTAATCTCCATACTGATTGCTCATTAACATTCAGCTTCCCACAGTGTCAAAACAGAGGATTCTCTCTCTC
>JAOTQM010000679.1:0-32500 GCA_026939265.1 Oreonectes daqikongensis
CCAGTTTTGCTGTGTTTTTACTGGATGAATTTTTACAGACAGAATGAGTTCTGTCTGTTTTTCTCTCTGCTGGTCTTCTTGTTGTTATTAAACAGACGTACTCCAGTGTTTCTCATCTTTTGCTCCATTCATGACCTAGTTTCTCATGTGGAAGGCCAGCGTTTGACACGGCTTACAACTTCATTCTCAGTAATGATGTCGAATGGAAACCATGGGTCATGTACCCACATAAACTTCAGAATCTTCATTTTTAACCATGTTTATCACTATATTTTATTAAAGTAAAAGTACTGTAAATGATTAGCATTTGTATAACCACAGTTTCACTACAAATGCTGCTGTTAAACTACCATTGCTGTAGCAAAATCATGGTTACATTGTGTTTAATTATTGTAACACTCACTTCTCACATTCAAACAATAATCATGAGGTGTTAGTTCCTCTAAAAACAGCTGAAGGTTGTTGTCAAAGAAAAAAATGATTCTGTTCTTCAGAAAATATTTAAGAAGATGTTTTTAAGAAATGTCTGTGTTCACGTGTGTCCTGTAGCTCAGTGGTTAGAGCATGACGCTAGCAACACCAAGGTCATGGGTTTGATCCCAGGAATCACACATACTCAGAAACAAATGTATAGTGTTTAGAATAATGCAATGTAAGTCGCTTTGGATAAAAGTGTAAATGTAATGAAATCAATTTATCTGACATGTCAAATCTGACACTTCACCTCTTTCATCTGTCAATCACATCACAGCTACACAAACACAGTCTTAGATCTCAAAATAAACTCATTTCTCACAAGTCTTTAAGATCTAAGAAACACACTGTTTTATATTTAAGACTAATGTGAAATCCGTTAAGCTATAAAAGAGACACGTCTGAGCACAGAACGTCTGGCCTGAGATTAGCAGTTTAAACATTAGCACGTGTGTCATGTGTCTCATTTATTTCTCATGATGAATGATGAGTAATGATGATGGTCTGTTGTGAATCACATGAGCTCAGAGATGTTAGCAGGTCCGGCTTCATTTCATTTCACAGATTTATCACTCACACTTTGGTTAGCAGACATCTGGGACCTTCAGTCATTATAAGTGGATTACATGTGAGCGGAGGTAGAGCCCCGCCCGTGACACGCGTGTAATCTCATTTACAGTCTCTGTGTGTGAGTATTAAAGAGAGAGAGAGTTTTATGACAAATGATGAACTGTTTGTCTCTGCTCTTGTGAAAACTCTCGTGGTATTGACATCAGTCGGCAGAATCTCAGCAGAGCTTTAATTCTGACTTAACACTAGCGTTCTTTAACTGCGCAGGTGTGCGCAGACACATTCACAGCCACGCTATAACTTCTCTGATGGATTCAATGATTCTTGTGTTGTAAGCACTGCTCAGATATAAACAGTAAAGAGTACAGAGCGCAGTGCATTGTGGGTTATTACAGTTACTGTAAACCAGTGGTTTTCAAACTGGGGTTCGCGACCGCCAAGGGGGCCTCCAGAAAATTCTTAAGAAACAAAAGACTGCAAAAGTTGTAAAAATAGAAAAAAAGAGAGACAGAGAGAGAGAGAGACAGAGAGAGAGAGAGAGAGAGAGAGAGAGAGAGAGAGAGAGTCTATCAGTAAATGATTTTTATAATCATATTGTTAATTGTCCTCCTGTACAACAATAGAAACATAGACACAATGAGTTTGTGCTCATTTAGAAACGACAGCGCTGCAGAAATGCTTTATCTGCACACACACACACACACACACACACACACACACACACACGTGCGCACTCACGCACGCGCACACACACACACACACACACACACACACACGTGCGCACTCACGCACGCGCACACACACACACTCACACAAACACACGTGCGCACACACGCACTCACACACACGCACGCGCGCGCGCGCACACGCACACACACACTCACACAAACACACACACACTCACACAAACACACCCAGACCAGAACATCCAGAAATGTCATGTTCTGCTGAAGGTCAATGTTAAATGACTGTAATGACTTTCTCTCTTCTTCGTTTATCTTTAGATACTAATAATAATAATTCTTCACAGGGTTAAACTGGTGTCTGCTAATCTTGCAACTGGAGCGTCTTTAAACCATGGCTGAATGTGACTGAGTTAATGGATGGTGAGAAACACATTTACCGTGACACCAGCGGGTGAAAACACTCGAGTGGGGTTCCAGTGTCCTTCAGAGAGAAAACCATCGACAGACTGAACTCTCGAATCAAAGCGTCTGAAAAGACAGTTCACATCACAGCAGGACAGACACTCGCTGTGACTGAACATGTGTTTACAGACACACACACGACCTTCTGAACGAGGAGACATATGTGAGGTTATGATGAGGTGTTTCAATAATGATATTAATGAGATACAGTACTGCATGATGTTCATGTTATGATAATGAACCGTCCTGTAAAACATTAACAAACAGTCACACTTCCAGCCGGCTATGAGCCTTATTTCTCCTAGATGTCAATGAGATTAAATGAGAACATATGGAAACGTTTGCTCAAGTCTCATCTGTGTCTCAGATATATAGAAATGTCAATAATGTCTCAAACTGAGCGCAGATTTGTCTCGACAAATTCTCATTTCTCATCAAATCCAGATTATTGACCTCCACAATCTACATTCATTCACACCTCCGGACTCTTTGTGTGTTTCAACAATTGAGCATTTTCAGGAGAAACAAACTTTATACTCTGCTGAACTCTGCTGAGCAATAAAAGAGAAACTTCCACGGATCACCTGCTGATGTCATGAATAGAAATCAAACAGAAGTGTGTTTGTTAAATGTCTTCTCACCAGACACGATGACACTGGCGGTCCGGCTGACGATAGCCCCCACACCCTCCAGCGTGGCCAGACACTGATATGATCCCTCATCCGGCCGGTGGTGACGCGAGTGAACCACGTTCTGCACCAGTAAAGATCCGTTCGACAGCTGTCGTCTCCTGTCATCCACCACAGCGCTCAAGAGAACTCCGTCCTTCTTCCAGGAGATGACGGGGACGCCCTGATCCGAAAGCGCCTGACAGTCCAGCTGCAGGACACCTCCTCGAACCGTCACCACGTCCTGCGGCTCCAACACCAAACGCAGCTCGATGAAAGAGCGCGGAGGATCCGAGCCTGCGGCAGAGAGAGAAATGTGATCATTGGTGGATCACTAGACAACACGGTCCAGAGAAGATCAGTTCGACTAACATCAAGATTCTCACATTCATTTATGACACATTGAGTTTAATCCTGAAGAACTCCCTGAAAACCTTCTCAACAAAAACCCTAAAAAACATAATAGTTTCAAAGAGATTATGACAACACATGAGATGTGTCTGTCAGTTTCTGGTGGACGTTTTATTTTTCAATCATTTCATGTATGTCGGTTTACTTCATACATATTCACGGTACGGCACGCATGAACGCGTCTCAGTGTAATTGAACTGCTGTCTCAGCACAAAAAGCTTCACGTTTCCTTCATTTAAAGGCATTAATGCATCATTCAGAGAGAGAGAGAGACGTAACGCTCCACAGAGCCACGCTCATTCACATGTTAATTCATGCTGAAAAAAACCCCTTCAGGAAGCAGTCCACAATAAACCTGCGATCACATCAAACGCACTCGTCACTTCCCAGAGTTCCTCATATTACCCACAATGCTTTGTGTCTTTTACACTTTCTCAAGCTGACACACCGCTGGACGCCGCGAACCAAACACAAGACAAGACAAGAACATGTGTCAAAATAAAGCACAATACACAATATACATCCCAGCCGTGCATGCGTGATACATCAGAGAAAAGTACGTCTCATCTCTGTCTCCATCTCACTCACAGAGTCCTTCTATAATGTTATTGTTATTGACAAATTTCATCAGAGGCTGAAACTCCAGCATCAATGAGAAACAGACAATATCTAACAGAGAAAACATGACAACTGTCAATAAAATCATGTAACAGCACATCAGTGTCATTCATTATAACTGTCTCACAGAAAGACAAGAACAAGTTCTTATAATCTTTTAACAGAATGTAATAAATTGCTGAAATGACTTTCATTTACAGTCTCACGTCATATTCAAACTCTCTAACATTATTTGAGTAAAATGGGTTTTAAGCATCATGTGAACTTTAACTGGTCTGTACCCAGAATATAAATGAAGTGCAGAAAGCACTCAGTTTTCACTTCCCCATCAGAAACTGAGACAGCAATAACCATCAGACAGAAAACACATTTACTGAAGGACAGAAGCGAGATCCTCCTCGTCTCAAAGGAAAAACACAAACAGAAGAACACAATGATGATAGTGTATGTGTGAGAGAAAGCAGCAGTGTTTGGAAATGTCTGACCCCGGGTTAGAGAACGCACCACTGAATTGGTGCAGAAAGATTAAAGGAGAACGGCTCTTTCTCTCTCTGTGTGTGTGTGTGTGTGTGTGTGTGTGTGTGTGTGTGTGTGTGTGTGTGTGTGTGTGAGAGAGAGAGAGACAGACGGTGTTTCAGTTTGATGTTGAGGACACGTCTCATCTTCAGTGTTGTGCTGAGGTTCAAAGGAGACTCCAGTATGAATCCATCACTCTCTACCAAAACTAAACTCATTCAGTGTGTGTGTGTGTGTGTGTGTGTGTGAATATAACAAACCTCAGTGACACCTGCAGAGACATTCACTCTACACACGCACGCACACGCACCCACGTGCACACACACGGACACGCACACACACACACATGCACACGCGTGCACAGACACATGGACACGCACACACACAGACGCACACATACGTGCACACGCACACACACACACACACACACACACACACACACGGACGGACAGACGGACGGACACGCACACACACACAGACGCACACACACACACAGACACGCACACACACGCGTGCGCGCACACAGACATGCACATTATCAGACCTGAACCTGCAAACTAATTTAACATAGTGTGAACTTTGTGTAAATCTGCATTTGCTCGTCCTCAATGTCTCTCTCTCTCTCTCTATCTCTCTCTCTCTCTATCTATATCTCTCTAGCTGTATCTATCTGTCTCTCTATCTCTCTCTCTCTCTCTATCTCTCTATCTTGTCTCTGTCTCTGTCTCTGTCTCTGTCTCTCTCTCCTCTCTCTCCTCTCTCTCTCTCTCTCTTCTCTCTCTCTCTCTCTCTCTCTCTCTCTCTCTCTCTCTCTCTCTCTCTGTCTCTCTCTCTCTCTCCTGAAGCTGATTTACTTTAGTTTCTTGCCCTCACTCATGTCTCTGATTTTGGCTCTGGTTCAGAGTGTCGTGTGTATTTGGTGAAGTCTTTGAGGAAACTGAAGTGAGTTAGAGAAGCTGTGATCACACTGGCAGGTGGCCACACAGATCCTGGCGCGAGTGGAAGTGTTTAGACATGAGTGAGGATACAGCCTGACACCTTTTCATTCTGTCAACACAGAGCGTTTTAAACTACAGCATGAATCCCTGCGGAGGAATAACTGCTGTGTGTCTGTGGATACAGTATCACATCGGTGCTCAAAACTGTGAGGATAAAAGTGCATGAAATGTGTGTTTCAGCCGGGTTTGACATGATGATGAAGTGCAGAGACTGCGGTCGGTCACATGATGAGTGAGAGTTGAATGGGGTAACAACGCTAACGGATCTCACGGGACCACCACAGATCACACGGACGACACCAGATGTCACAATGTGCAAGTCTGTCACACAGATGGGGCTCAACATACTCAAACCTGCGCTGCTAACACACACACAGACACACAATATACGCATACGCTATCATAAACACACACAATACAAACACATGCACACACTTAACACTCTTTTCATTGACAATCATTGTGTGCTAAAGAGATCATACGATCCGGCAGTAAGTCAGGAGACGACAGCGAGATCTCGAGGAGTCTCAGGCTCTTAGGAGTGAGTATTTTTAAATAAAGCGTTAGTGAATGAACTGACTGAACTCTGCAGATCCAGGAGGGAATGATAAGACTTAATGAAACGTCAGGTGGCTGTCACCGTTACCGCCGCTCCAATAATCCATCTCAATAGCTCAGCATGAAGGTTCTGGAAATTAGCATGTGTCCTTATCAAAGACATCGACTCGTCTCGAGGCAACATCCCCCCCCCTCTCTCTTTATGACTCCCCGTCTACACGACATGATTTATATCCGTCTTCAGAAAACAAACCGCACCAAATTACTAACTTGACTGATACATATTAATTACTTCAGTGACACGACTGAAACAATTCCTCACCGCCGCCCGGAGCGCTTCAGCCGCCAACATCATATCACATTCATTCCTTCATAAAGAATCTTCAGCTATTACACTGAGCAACCGTGAGATCTCTTTAATATCGCCATTATTTCTCCTACGCGTCAATGAGATTAAAGGGAGAGCAAATGAATCTCATCTGCGTCTCAGCCAGAAATTCATTTAAACTTAAGTTGATAATTAAACGAAACAACTGAGAACTCCATCAAATCTCACGAGCAATGAAAGAGCAACATGTGAGCAATAACATTTTGTGAAAACACTGTGTTTAATTTCATGATGAAATACCCACAATACCCAAAAAAAGAGCTTAACCAATCAGAGAAGTCACTGTAACCATGGTAACAGAGACAGCATCACTCCCCCTACACTCTTGCACGTCTTTATATTCTCATATATAAATATTTCGCAGTGAACTACAAATAAGTTGTAAACTTGTATTATAACAAATATTGTTAACAAGTATGCTCACAACGAATGAGTCAATAGTTTAATATCACAACTCGACAACATGAATTAAAATATACATGATTGATTGTTATTGCTGTTGTGTTATTAAATAAATGTGTCGTGTTGTGTGACAGAGAATGAAGAAATCAGACGGTTTTATCCTTCATTATCATCAGACTCCTCAAGTCATTATCAAACATCCTCATGAGTCTGACTGACACACTGACATCAGACCAGAGAGACACGATCCCATGACACCGAACGTCACCACACATCATCTTCTCATTGACAGAAGACTACTGTCAGGTGCAGGGCCGTGCACAGACATTTAAAGGAGTGCTAATGGTTGAGGCAGGAAAAGACAATATATGCTCTTAGAAATGTATTTTTATCACACTGTAGCACATGGGTTCCCAAGCTCAGTAAATATCTATATTTTATTCTGTACTATGCTAAGGTACATTTTTTTTTAGAACATTTATAGTAGCCAATAATATTTTTAGATTATGTATAGGCCTACTATTAATAAAATATTATTAATAATAATTGGTCTTAATAAAATAGTATATTATATTATATATGTTATAGACTGGTTTCAAATAAGAAAATAAGATTATAATGGGAAATATACTGTACATGAGTTGCTGGAGCTTTAAATCCATGTTTGCAGTGTTTGGCTGCCTTTGTTTCTTTCTCTTTTTGTGTGAAGGCATTTTCTACAAAGTGTGCCAATAACAGCAAATTTGGTGTTATTTATACCAGATCGAATACAACAATTTGAAGAATTCTATTCCTCTTTTTAAAACATGGTTATTTTGGACACGTTGTTAGCAGTTAGCACCATAAATAGAAGACCAGAAGCAAAACACTACCAACAAAAAACAAACTATCAAATGATTAATTCTATGTATCAAGCACTGTCTGTAATGTGGATTATAATGCTCTGCCCTTACAGTAATGGGACGACTTCTGAAACCAATGTCTCCACTCCAGCGCGCGGACACTGAACAGGGACTGACTGTGAGTAATACTGGGGAAGCGAGCGAAAACGTGGAGCGGATTAGCGGAATCAGTGAATGTTTAGCGGAGTAAACAACAAACGTCTTTTACCAGGGATCTTGAAAGGATGGGTGGGGTTGAGAGGGGCATCTCAGATGATGAGGGCAGAGGGGCAGTGGCTCTAGCCACCGGGTCACCCCCCTGTGCACGGCCCTGGTCAGGTGCTTAACACCGCGGTGTGTATATATATATATATATATATATATATATAAAACAAGACCCACACACACTTCTGCAAACTAAATTTGTTTAGATTATATCTAAAAAAAAAAAATACTAAGTATTTTTCTTACCCCAGTGGATTATTGTGGCAAATCTAAAACAGTTTGGTCAAGTTAATACAAGTAAAATGCAAGATGATAATCTGATCTGATTCCATGAATGTGGCATCGACAGATTCATCCAGAAAAATCAAGAACAGAGAACATTTATCCCACTGGATTCATCAATCCATTTTCCAAACTCAGATGTCCAGTCCATCACACACACAGGCACAGGCGCGCGCACACACACACGCACACACGCACGCACGCACGCACACACACACACATGTTGTTAGAAACTGTAGCTGTAGTATTGTGTAAGAACTACAACAACACAAGCAGACGAGGACAAACTCATGTTGTGTTCAGCTCACCGGCGGCGTGTGGAGAGAAACAATCAGTTCAGCTAATGAAGCTCAGATCAATACGATTGAATGTAATCGAGTCAAGAGATAAATCCTCTGCTGACACATATCAGAATATTGATCCAAACACCAATATCTATCAAAACATCCACTGACACCAACACACTCATACATTATTAAACGTGTGTGTGTGTGTGTGTGTATGTGTATCGCTCACACTTCATGATGAGTGAAAAACCCCACAGACATAATAAACATCATCACATGAGAAGAGAGAGCGAGACTTCTGCTTTCACCTGAACATTCACTCATCATCTCAAAGATCTCCATCTGATCTCCATATTCAATAAAACACTGAATCAATAACAGAGAACATTGTGTTTTCCACAATGACACACAAATGTACAAATAAGTAGTCCCATCACATGATCTAACTGTGAAAGAAAAGCTCAGTAACTTTATATGGAACAGGACTTTTACATGGTGAGCAGGTTATTATTCTAGTTAACTAAAACTATTCAACTATTAAAACTTTTCTGTAAATTGGAATGTAATAAATAAGAGACACACACAGGATTACAGCTGTTAGGCTATAATGAAAAAACACTGAATATTTTGACTGATTCGTGATATGATTTCAATGCTTTCACTGTCACACACACACACACACACAGACACACACACACACACACACACACACACACACAGACACACAGAAGACGTGTTGTAGATGTGATGCTCAATCTTTCTTGAATGACACGTTAGAGGACGACAGACCCTGACATCACATTTCTCCAGCCATCTTCTACACCCGCACCTGTTCTCAAAGCCCTGTCAGCCATCTTGCTATTCCACATTGACTTTTTAATTTCACTCTCTTTCCAGCCAGAAGAGCTCAGATCTGATCAGACACGAGACGGCTGTAGTATTCAGATCGTGTGTGTGTGTGTGTGTGTGTTTCTCATTGACTTCTGACATAACCTGACTGATGTTTAACTGCTCCACTGACAAAAGAAGACAAAATGATCTCATTCTATAGAAAATGACAAATGAAATCAAATAAAAAAAACTCATAAATCCATAACAAACTCATGTACTGTCTGTGATCTTCCCAATCTACAGTAAACCTCACTGACATCATCATCGTGACCTTATTAACATGTGACTGACCACAAGCCAATCAGAACACAGTTACACATTAATACACTACAACTATTTACATTTACATTTATTCATTTGGCAGACGCTTTTATCCAAAGCGACTTACAATTGAGGAAAACAGCAAGCGATTCGTCTAAGTAAGCAATATTCACGAGAGGTGCTAGTAATACAAGGTTTCAAATACAACGTCAAGATAGTATAAGCAGTATAAACTATAGCAGCAATGAACAAACAAACACAACATTTTTGTGATAACTGGATGAAGTTGATTATATTTTTTAAATATTAGACATTGTACTTTGTTTATTTCTGTTGTTATTATTATATTATATTTGATCCCAGTGATCAAGTCAAACCTGATTGTGAGATGAAACCAGAAGCTCCAGGATCAGTGTCAGGGTTTTTCCTGGCTCAAAATAAGGCGGAGGTGGTGCCATCCTTATCTTGTACACACGCACGTGTAAGCTTACCATACCTTTAAGTGCCTTAACCAAACACTTTACATATTAAAACAAAAATGAGATGAAAATGACAATTATTAAGTCATATAAAACATTACTTTTATTTAACCAAATAGAAATGTTTTTAAAACAAATAAAGCTTTTTATCTTCTGTAACTAACTTTTTCAGTCCACAATAGAGAGAAATGTAACCAGTCTCTGCTAAATGAGCAATGCACATTCACATCCCTCATTCTCTCGTTGTTCATTGATCTCTTATATTCGCTAATGACTGAAAAGTAACAATAAAATGAATCGGTTCAAAGGAGTCATTTGTTTGCGAGTCGTTCCGATCGCAATGTGCGTTCATACTGGCGAACTTGCTGTCTACAGTATAACCAGCCAACTGTACAGCTTGTACGGCCGCCTCCAATGTGTCTATGCAGGAAAAACCCTGAGTGATAGCAGAGAAGAAACAAATAAAAAAATGAGATTCTGTAAACATGACGTCAATGTTATAAGCTCAGTCCTACAAATCAATTTTATCCAACAATGTTTATGATTTAAGGGACAAAAACAGAAAAGCCAGTGAGGAATTCTGAAGGATATAATGGCAGTCGAGACTCAGTTCATCCAGACACAAAAGAGCTTCATCCAGCAGTGTGAGCCGGTGAATGTGGAAAAACCCATCAAGCCTTTCCTTCCTCAACATGAAGATGAGTGTGGAATATCCCACTCTCCACAGATATCTCCATTCACTGCAACATTCTGTATCCTGGGCCCTAAAGAAACCCTTTCATTTAACCTCACAGCGTTCACAATCTGTGGAGGTGATGTGTATAGAGTAACAGTGAGATGAGTGTGAGGGTGATGAAGGTCAAGAGGGCCGCTGACCTCTGCTCTCATGTCCTCTGTTTCATTTCCTCAGTTTGTTTTTTGAGGGTCTCATTGTTGCAGGGCCTCTGACTGATGACACACAATGAGCCTCATTCTCCCTCTGTTCCCCCATCTGACGCCCGCATCTAAACCCCACGGAGGTCCAATCTGTCGCCTCTATTGTAACTGGCTTCTGACAGCAGTTGGAGAGTCTGGGCCGCCTGAGGTTGCCAGCAGGATTGGTCACAGGTCAAAGCGCGTCCGACTCGACAATTATCCTCCCCTGAGGAGACGCATACATTACAGACCAA
This sequence comes from Oreonectes daqikongensis, assembly GCA_026939265.1. Lineage (NCBI taxonomy): Eukaryota > Metazoa > Chordata > Actinopteri > Cypriniformes > Nemacheilidae > Oreonectes > Oreonectes daqikongensis. The sequence continues at coordinate 11,227 of JAOTQM010000679.1, forward strand.
TCGCCCGTGAGCGCCAGAATCCCCCCCGATCACAGCTGTCACGCACCCTCTTAACGCTCCGCATGCAAACAAACACACACGCTTTAATGAGTTTGTTTCTGGTGTGTCCGATCATTACAGCTGGATGTGAGAACACAACTGATTCACAATATTACACAGGAATAATATCATGAAGGTAAAGAAGCGCTCTCTGAAGGACACGCATGAGTGCTGTGGGCTGAAAACAACCACTCGTTCACATAATGAGAGGAAGTGATGTCATCCAGCCCATGCTGTCAGAGAAGCCTCCGAGCTGTAGAGGGTCGACAGTGATGACCTTTGACCTTCAGCAAAACTACAGGGACACAAGTGCTTCAATATTTATGCTGACTGTGTTTACACAACGACACCAGGTGTGTGTGTGTGTGTGTGTAAGTTTGACTTACAGTCACTATCGTATGAGTCATTTATGCATGTTGACACACACACAAATGATTGATGTTAAAAAATATATGATTATTATAATTCCTGACATGTAAAATATTTACAAGCCTCTGTTTCATGTGTGTAGTAAGTCAATGCGTTCACTGTATCTCCTGTAAAGAAATGTCCTCAAACACATTAATAAACTTCTGCATATCATCAGATCAACTAATATACAGCAGAAGAACCCAGAAGAGATTAGAGGATAAGAGACGTTCTTCTAACGGAGTCTTTCTCCATCCAACTTCATCACAAACATCTCAAATAAAACCAAACATTTTCATCATTCAGAGACTTTATTTTAGCTCTGATCTCTGGATCTGCACTTTAAAACACTTGAATGTTCATGTTTATAAAGAAACTCGAGACATTCTGTTCATTTAAACTATTCACACTGACACTCATGTCACATGTAATGTAATGTATTAAACAGATGAATAGGAATATACTGCTAATATGACACACTTCAAGAAAATATGTAAGATTCCAAGAAGACTAACGTCAGAATAATCATATAAAGAATAATAGAAAGAGTGAAGCATCAATTTATAAAGAATGAGGTTCCTGAAATCTTCCATCTTATCTTCATTATTTTTTAACGCGACAAAGAAACACCACCGTAGCTAAAAAAGGAAAATCTTCTTTAGTGTTTCACAGAAGAAAGAAACTTGTGAGCTGCATAATAAATCTCTTCACATTTTACAGCTTGGGCAAGTTTTGAACACATTTAATAGTCATACACAAAATTCACAAATGAAACCTGCACATGATAAACACGCAAGTTACTGGTGTGTAATGAAAAGTGCTCTATAAATATAAAGGTGCTGATGATACAAGAACACAAAAATCATCTGTACAGGAAGTGACATGACTAACACATTATCTTTAATGTTCGTTTCCTGTCAGTAATTGTGATTGTAGATGTAAAGTGAGCAGTAATCCTGCATGTGTGTGTGTGTGTGTGTGTGTGTGTGTAGAATGTGAATGAGCTGTCGTGTGTGCGTGTGTGTGTGTGTGTGTAGAATGTGAATGAGCTGTCGTGTGTGTGTGCGTGTAGAATGTGAATGAGCTGTTGTGTGTGTGTGTGTGTGTGTGTGTGTGTGTGTGTGTGTGTGTGCATGTGTGTGTGTGTGCGTGTGTGTATATGTGCATGCGTGTAGAATGTGAATGAGCTGTTGTGTGTGTGTGTGTGTGTGTGTGTGTGTGTGTGTGTGTGTGTGTGTGTGCGTGCGTGATCATTATGACACAGGTGAGGTTTAGTACTATAAAGGGCCTCTGACATCACACCACCTGCTAGCGTCTTTGACTGTGACAGGTGACACAAACCTGCGATTATGAGAGTCTGACATCACAAGAACACCTTCACATGAAGTTCAGTAACACATCAAATGATAAAACCTTCTGCTGAATGAATTATAAATTAAATGATTGTTTCTATATTCTTGTGTGAAAGTGTAACCTGTGACTGCACATCAATTCAATTCAATTCTATGTTAATTAGCAACCAGAGACAAGCAGTGAACTGTGACGTGTTAAAGGTAAATCACCATCAGCAGAGTCTGTGCAATGTTGCTTTTCTTTCTTTCTTTCTTTCTTTTGAAAGAAAACAGAGTAACACAGCGCTGTGTGTGTGTGTGTGTGTGTGTGTTGTGTGTGTTGTCCACAGAATGAAATCTCACTTCAGATTACACAATCTTAATCCTGCTGTGTGAACGCATCTGTTCAGTGTGTGGTGAGTGAGTGTTCACCTCCAGCTGTCCATCAGAATTCAGCATTAATGATAATAGCTTATCAAATCTGAAATAGGAATATTTGTATTATAAAAACCAATTGTTTTATTTCTAGCATAGCATAAAGGCAAGTAAATTATGAGATGAAATTCATTTTTGTGTGAAGCACGAAATGTCCTTTAACACTTAAATGATATGTTCTGAATAAAAATACATACATGACACAACGTGGTTGTATTTAACATTTACGAGAGCGTCTACACTGACTGAAACTCTCTAAGTGTTCTCTGTCAGCCGCTGCCCGTGTGTTTAATGATGGAAGCGGCTCATTGGGACGTCCTCTCCAATAAACACAAGGACATTTCCTGACGCATGGACCAATGTCACACTGTCATCAGACACGCTCAACACCGCCTCCATTCATTTAGTTTAGTCACACGTGTCACCGGGCAACACGCATAATTGCGGATGCAAGCAAACGACCTAAAAACAGCCAATGACATCCTCGGTTACTCATTAAGTATGAGTGGAGTATTCTGAAAAATGCCCTAGGAATAATGCATGAGGTCTGACATTGGGTCGGAGCGTACGCTTCACATCGCTGACATGCCAATTGAATTAGGATCTAAGGGGAGCGCTGGTGAATTGGACCCATGTGACTGGAGGAATTGAAGCGCTGTCATTTTTCACAGGACACAGATTGGATTTTCCACTGAATGTAATGTGATCCCAGTTAGTGCTGTGGATGCTGTAATTGACATGATGAAATGGCAGGTGAAGGACAATCACAACCCATCCTAAAACTGGAATAACTGCCAGATTCCCATGTTATTCCACAACATCAGTCCAAAAGAAATCCTGCCATTCAACACGACTCTTACAGTCTCAAACTCACATCTGTCTCTTCATGAATAACGCTAGAAGAATGGAACTGAAACACATTGTATATATTTATTTTAATGAATGCATATAGGTGGCACCTTAAACACTGATTATCAATATATATGCATATTCATAGAAACATTGCACATATATATTTATAGGCCTACATACATATGCACAAATAGATATAGGCAATGTTTCAATAAACATGTGCATTATATAGATAACGTATACGGAGGGACTGTACATTTCAGTGGTGATTATTATATAATTGCAGTTTCTATGATTTGTTAATGTGTGTTAATTCATTTTCTCTAAATGTTAGTGAGAATATGTGCAAAAGCACAATGACATGATTACATGTTTGCATTGTGCAGATTGCAGAACATAATTTACATTTATATGAACTGAATGTCATTTTCTAAGCTTTTTCAGAAACACACACAGTCAACTTCATTTACAATACGTGCTAATCTCTTAAAGGCTTGTTAAGACCTTAAGTCTGGTAATGACATGCAGTTGAACTAAAAGATTAGTGAAACACTGATCTGTGATCAGTCTTGATAATTATTATCCACTGACCCTAACTGTTGTGAAATCTAAAGACACAGCTGTCGGTTCATCTTACAAAGTGTAAAAATAAAACATGTGTGTGTGTGTTCAAACTCACTGCTTACTGTACAACAGAGCACAACATGAAGGTTCACACACAAAACACAACACTGACACATCAACTCCGTGCCAAACAACACACTTTAGCCGTGACTTATTCAGGATAACGCACTAGCCTCAAGTACCTTATTGCTTTCATAAAACGGTTCCACACAATACAAATATTAAAGCAGAAAAATATGCAACTTTTGTCCCTGATCGACTGTAAACAGCAACACAATATATAGCACAGAATAAAGCACAGCTCTTGACCAATCAGAATCAAGGACTGGAACACGTCATTAAAAACATTTAGTCATTTTAAACACCAGACATTGACCAGAATCCCATCTCTGAACACTACATACCTCCATTATAACAATAAGAGTGTATACTTCACACTTTATTGTATGTTGTGTATATTTACATTTTGCTTTGTGTACATTCTTTGTCTCACGTATACACCACTTCAGAAAATATAAGCAATGCTGATCCAACACTGGTGCAGAAGAACTTTCTTTCAGTTTTTTCACACTACACAAATGTTTGAACAAAACATTTATAACTGAATGAAAATGCTAAACAAATACCTGTAAGATTGAAGTATGTGTGTAAGATTTGGAATAAAACTGGAAGTGCTTCTGGACCAGTGTTCACATCTGGTGATCTGGTCTATATTTTGGATATTATTGTATTTTGTATATTTTATATACACTGTCTGACGTACAGATTAAAGATGTTCACTCAGCACTACACTTCTGTGTTTTGATGGTGTGACAATAAAGTTCATTTGACAATTTAAATCAAGTGTAAGCCTGTAACACAGCCCCATTACTGTATGTAGAAAGTCTTCTATTATTTCCTTCAATAAAACTAGATTTTTCATTCCAAATCTCTGTGGCAGATTAATTTCATTCAAAGCAAAGTGACTTAAATAACCTCCAAACACAACAGAACCTGAAGGTATTTGTGTGAAGCTGAAAGTCATCAGGAGCTCTGCTGATCCGTTCTGTGGAAATGATGGAGATCTGTACGAGCTGGAAACACAGTCATCACAATTACACGCTCACACGCTGACACGTTTGTGTGATGGATCAACCTGATCAGGCCTGAGAGAAATGAAACCTATTACCCACAATCCCCGGCTTCCCTCATTCCCACATAAACGCCTCAGCTTCGTGCATAACCACCTGACACGACGCCTCATACATCTGCACGCGACACACGGCCCCTGAAGTGAAAGTGACGGACATCAGGCGGCTGTCACCTGAGGAGAAGTATTTCTGTAACGCTTTATAAACGTCACAGCATCACAGACTCTCTCAGCGCTGTCACCAAACATTTGATGTTATTTCAGAAGGAGGTGGTGGTGATAGATGAGGCTCAGCGCTCTATAAATCTATCAGAGGTTCACTTTAAAAGCAGGAAAACACCTCAGGTGACTCTTACAGTCGGGACGGTTATTTAAAAGCACTTTATTTCAAGGTCAAAGTCATATCAATATAACAGAACAGCATTGAGCAGGTAAGCAACCAGCTAACAACCATCCACAACACCCAAACCACAACATGAGAAACACATGATTTAACATTACAGAGAGCAAAAAACTAAACAACAAAACCTTTGAGTCAACTTTAATAATTCTGAAAATAAACACTTAAAAATGCCCATTCACACAAGCAGTAAGTTATTGATGTTTCTTCAGCAGAAGTGTTAGCACATGCGTGTGCAGTCAGACATGTTTTGAGCGTCCCGTGACTCATGAGCGATGCATTAATGCTGATATGGAGTTTATATCTGCACCATCAGCAGCTCAATCGATAGAAGACTTTCAACCTTCTATTACAGCCTTCGAATAAAACATCATCATCATTATACAAGACATGTGTATGTGTTAAACACATCAACGTCCTAAATAAACCTAAAAATAGAGTTACAATTCCAAACCACATGGAAAAGAGAGTTTATTATATTCAAAAGATAAGGGATGAAATGTAAATAATTCAGCCATTTTGGGCTTTTCTCAAAGCGCAGCCATTACTGATCTCTCTCTCTCTCTCTCTCTCTCTCTCTCTCTCTCTCTCTCTCAGCGTCTGTCTGTGAATCTGCTCTGTTTGATGGAGAGGGAGAGATATTGGATGTGTGTGAATCCAGCCTCAGGACATTGCATTAAACACAAAGTAAAGTTTTCCTGCATCCTGCTTTCATGTGAAAGAATAGGAAGGGAATTCTACAGTGTGTGTGTGTGTGTGTGTGTGTGTGTGTGTGTGTGTGTGTGTGTGTGTGTGTGTGTGTGTGTTCAGTGTTACAGTAATGCAAGCTTAAAGCGCAGACAGACGTGAACTCTCCTTCATCTCTCTGTCACTGAGCGATTCCTGCAGTTTTGTGCTCTTCTGTCCTCAATTCATTCAGTATTTCGGCTCAAGTCCTTACACAGCCCTACTCTATATTCCACACCATCTCATCCCCGCGCCGGCCTCTCCGCAGACGTGATATACGAGTGCCATCACTGAAAATAATGGTGTGTCTGGAGGTAATCTTTTATTTTGCTGCTGCAAGGCCAAATGGAGCGACGACGGCAGGCTTTCTGTGGCTGAAATCAGCCTGGAATAAGACACTTTTTTAAAGTAAGGGTTTGAAGAGCAACACGCCTCGACAAAATGAGAGTCGATGGCCAGTAATAAGATGTTACCATCCGAACCTTCACCTCCATCAGGATGTGACCTTCACGATGAGGATCGGATACACGTTTCTACACACACATACAGCCATTAAACGCAAAATATTTCACCACAAAATAATTACTAAATTATACTTTGAATGAAGAAAATAAACTCTGAACGTTAAGAGCATCGTGACATTTTCATTATAATTAACAGCAAATTCTCCCAAATTCAACTAAAAATCTACAATTCCTTCTCACATCATTTATTCTCTCTCATGTGAGTCTTTCTGTAGTGGAACACAACAGAAGATATTTTGAGAAATGTGTCAGTGGTTTTGTGTTCATACAATGGAAGTCAATGGAGTTCAGTGTTGTTTGATTTTCAACATTCTTCAAAATATCTTCTGTTGTGTTCTGAAGAAGAAAGAAACTCATACAGGTTTGACACGAGGATGAAGACATGATGACAGAATTCTCATTTTTAGGTGATCTGTCTCTTTAATGTTCCGGACAAACTACTCGTTCAAATGTTTAATTAAATTTAGCTGATCTACTGCATTTTCAGGTCAAGGTCAAATATTTGCAAGTGAAGATGCCAAAATTATTACCTGGAAAAATAATATTGTAGAAATAAAAAAATAAATGCACAAGATAAAAAAATCATTTAAAATATGAATCAGAAATAAAAAACTCCTTGCAGCATAAAGGAAAAGCATTGATCGTCCAGCAGGCTTTTCATCAAACAGCAGCGTGTTTCTGTCCACACCTGCCAGGTTTTGTGATGGAATCGGACCGTGTCGGACACGGATTGATGCGCCTTGTGAGAGGACGACAGTAATAACAGGCGATTAAAGCAGGTTTGTGGTGAAACACGCTGAGATGTTGGGATGTGGACACGAGTGAAATGCTCTTGGCTATCTGAACCACAAACACTTTCCAAAGCAGTTAAAAGAACGGCAGAGGAATGGGCTCTTTGGCAGGTGCTGGGAAAGTCAGTCCCTGTTGGCACATCCAGAGAGAAAAGAAGGAGCCGTCCCCACGCGAGCAGGTGGCCGCAGTCATATCCAACACCACAGGATTTGGACCCGAGATGAAACATCAACTCTTCCAGATAACACCAATGACCTTGAGCAGAGCTGCTGGCAGTGTATCCATCGGTCTCCTGCTCTTCCCTTCTCCTCATTTCTCATCTTCCGCACGAGAATATTAGTGACAGATTGATATATTGGCCAGACTGGTTAACTGGGAGATATCAGGTCATTCTGAGACGACTGGCATCGACTCATTACCAAGTTTCCTCTTGTATCGCTTCCAAAATCTACAAACAGCCCTGCTCACAATAAACATAAATAATCATCATAAAAACTATATGCTTCTCTACATCATCTCACAAATCTTCATTAAATATAGAAACATTTGATCTGTATTTGAGCCAAACATAGGCTGAAACCAGCCAATTTAGACGACACTAGAACAGAACATTAAAACACAACACATGCTGTCGGTGGAAAGAATTGAAAACCCAAACAAGTAGTTTTAGCTCGGTTACTAAACGCCACGAGTCAAGCTGAAAGCTCCAGTAATGTGAAGCGTTGGGTGCGACGGGAACACGTGATGGGATTGGAGGATGTATTAGAAGAGGAGAGAAGCGGTCGGGAGCTGATAAACAGACTCATTAGCAAAGGCAGCGATTCACCGGCTGATCTCTAACTCTCTTGGACAGCTTCATATGGCTGTTTTATGTGTTGCCAGGACCTGAGGGAAAGCAGGATGCTTTCAATCACATTTTTGGCAACGGTCTAGCACTTTCATTTCTCTGAGAGCCGCTAGTTACCTGAAGTGCCATTTTGGAGGATTTTTAGCTTTTTTTTTAAGCGCAGAAGTGGCTTTATGTTTGGAGGGTCTCTCGACACTTTCATAACAAAGAACCTCAGAGATGTTGTGTGTTTGTTGGATTCTCATCTGAGCTCTGTTTTCCTGACAGTTAAATGTTGTGTAATTTGTGCAGTGTGTTATTTTACTTTCAAGCCAGCAGATATTGTATCGGCCTAATCCTTTTACACAATCTCATAAGTTTCTCTGAGACGCATCGCACCGGTCGCCAGACGCTGACTCAATGCACGACCCAAAATAATTCCTGCATTAACAGAAGAAAGTATTTATAGTAAAAACCCATCTGACACCGGTCTCTAAATTCTCTAAAGTATGGAGCAAACACACAACACACACACACACACACACACACAGAATCTTAATGTCGGTGATATTTTCTGTCTGCACCGGACCAGCAGGGTTTCTCACAACTCCTTCTGGACTTTTGGGTTAGTTGGCACAGTGATCTTTAGTTTGCTCACTGGGTGCTTACAGATAAAAATATCTTTACATTCTTGTATTGAAATGTTTTTGCTAACACACCACATTTAAAAATAGCGATGTCACCACCCTGCCTCGAATAATTCTGCTATTCATAGAGATAGAGCTGCACAATACTGTATATATAGTACAAATGATCATATATATTTGAATATGACATTATGCATATTGCAAAGGTTTTCTATAAATGAATGATTTTAATACCTCAACAAGTAAAAATGATGGAAAGTGAACATTTGAGGGTTGGATGCAGATAGCAAAGAGAGAGACACGTGTTGTTAAATATATATTTTTGGTGAATCTCTAGCTAAAGGTACTGTATATTAAACAAACAGGCGTGTACAGTAATGTAGAGTATAATATGCACTCTTGAGCTGTATTTGAAGAACTAATGCATCATGTAATTACTGCAGGACGAGAGCCGTCACCTGCTGAGATAAACAGCTCTCTGATCAGCTGTTCCTGCCGCGCGTCCCTCCAGCTTGATAATAATGAACCTTAATGGACGAGAGAGCGAGGGAGTCACTGAGGAGGATTCAGGCCTCATGAGTGATGAGCGCACCTGTAGAAGGATGTCGCCCCGGCGGCAGGAGGCGCCATTTATATTCTGAGGGGCGACCGGCCACGAGCCGGCGAGTTAATGTGTCTGTATCGCCCACCATTTCTCTCTCTCTCTCTTTTCCCATCATGCCTGTCAGCCAATGTGGAGCTCAATCCATCAGGTATTCATCAGAAAAACAGCAGGTTCAATAATCTTCCTCTCACTCATCCATTCATGATGGAGTAACGTTACTCTGGAACATTACACAACTGAAATCATTCCTGATCAAAAGATTTAAATACCATCTGATCTACTCGCAGCTCGATTTAATGAGAAATTCTTCATTAGCAGATGAGTTGATCTGATCAAAATGAGCTGGAAAGCAAAGAAAGACTAACTGAACCTGTGACACACCAGAGGTGAAGTGAAACACAAACACCCCTCCAGCTGTCATACATACAGTCTGGGGGCGTGGTTTAACTGATCCCGGTTACCATAGAAACCCATTTAATCCTATGAGAATACTTCAGAATATAACAGAGGACATGTTCTTTTGCACTTTTATGTCTGCGCTGGACAACAGGTCACATGAAACAAACCGGACTGGAGCAAAAACAAAACGGCATTCTCCACCAGCAAGGAGTTGTGAAGGAGAATGAGCAGGAAAGTGATCTACTGGCCTTCTGAGAGGGAAATACAAGACGCCGCTCATTTGCTGAACGCAGGGATCTATTTGCATCTATATTGTTTTCTGTAATATAACGTCTGTTGGAGAGACACATATCCATAGAGGTTCAATCATGTAAACAGTTCTGTAGCCAAAGCTTCTTTCTCCATTGAAGAAGATTAAACTGAACTTTAACCCTTGTGTGATGTTCACATCGGTGGGACCTGTTTTCAACATTAAAAGATGGTGTGATAAATTCTTTTCCAACCTCAAACATTTCTATTTCTTCAAGAAATACATGTTTTTTTTTCAACCAAATCAGATTATTTTTTTAACAAACAGCATCTTTAGTCTTAAATGATTTAACAGTGATCATTGACAAATAATACCGATATATGCTGTAAAGTGTTTTCACATACATTTTTATAGCTGTATTGAATTAAAAACCAAATAATGTTGTGCATTCAAGAGACCACAAAAACATGAACAACACACAAGTTAAACAATACCCTTTAAAAGAACCACACAACGCAGACGTAAGACGGTTCAACGTTTCATGAACAAACAACACGCAGCACACAACAGGTTGAAAAGTTTCACGTTTAAAGACATTATGTGCATCAAATGTAATTTAGGTCTTTTTAAATGAAGCCTGACTTAAACAGAATAAATGGTAAGTAAATGATTTTCAGCTCTCTGTCGCGCTGGCTGACAGATGAGGGGCGTCAGCTCTTTTCTGATTGATTATTGATTGGACTCGAGCTCTTCTCATGAGGAAATGTGCCGTCATTTTCATCAGCCTCCTTGTTAAGAGCCGGATCGGTCGGAGACAGAGCGAGACGTTCTCGGTGGCCAGAGTTCATCACGGAGGGAATAATAGAAGCAGGAATAGCTTCTCTCTCGCTTTGTGTCTCAGATGAGACGGGGCAGGCCGGGGAACGCAGGCAGCAGCACACACCCCTGTAAAGATGCCGCAGCGCTGCGATTTGGATCGATGGGTCGGCGTGGGCGGTGCAGAGGAGGATGATGGGGGATGGGAACGGAGGGAGATGATTTTAAGTGCACGGCCGGCATAAAAATGGCTTTCTTGATTCCACGCAAGAGCAATAAACCACATCCGCTTGAAATTCCATTAGCAGACGAAGCTCTCCCGCACACCCCCACCATCACCATCGCCACCACCACCCCGGTCTCAATCTGAGCGCTTCAGTATACACGCGTGTGCCTCTGCATGTTAATCAACCTCTCGCCGGTGAGGACGCGCTGCGTGAGGAATGCAAATAACCGTCGCTTCTGGGCTGGGTCATACAAATCCCACCATTTCAAATTCTAACCGGGACGCTGAAACCATGAAGAAATCGAGCTTCTCTTTCCAAGTGATTATGCTGTGAGACTTTCATGCTTGTACATGAAATGTGTTCCCTGTGAGCCACAGGCCAGAAGTGCTGTGATGGCTTTTAATCTAAACTGATCCAACGACAGGCGTTTTAATCAGCCTCCCTCTGATGCTGCTGGACCAAAGGTGAATGCTGACAAACACACTGCTTAGCTGGCACCACGACCTGCAGCGAGACGCTAAACAACGAGAGAGAGAGAGCGAGAGAGAGAGAGAGACGAGAGAGAGAGAGAGAGAGACGAGCGACGAGGAGAGAGAGAGAGAGAGACGAGAGAGAGAGAGGAGAGATCGAGGAGAGAGAGAGAGAGAGAGAGAGAGATGAGAGAGAGAGAGAGAGAGAGAGAGAGAGAGAGCGAGAGAGCGAGAAGAGAGAGAGAGAGAGACGAGAGATGAGAGAGAGATCGAGTGAGAGAGAGAGAGAGAGAGAGAGAGACGGAGATGAGAGGAGAGAGATCGAGAGGATGAGAGAGAGAGAGAGGAGAGAGAGAGAGAGAGAGAGAGAGAGAGAGAGAGACGAGAGAGAGAGAGAGAGATGAGAGAGACGAGAGAGAGAGAGAGAGAGAAGAGAGAGAGAGGAGAGAGAGAGAAGAGAGAGAGAGACAACACACACACTATAAGAGTAAGACTATATGAGTACTATAAGAGTAAACACACACTCTAAAGGAGTACACACACAATCTGTAAGAGTAAACACACTGTATGAGAATAAAAACATTGTTTTAAACACTGTGTAAGATGTCTGCTAAAGACCTGGAAAACATATGCTGTGTAAAAACATCTGATAAATGTCTTAGAAAAGGTAGTTTAACATACATTCTAAACCATAAACATCTTACAGATATCATATAGATGTCTATATGACATCTGACAGGAGACATTTCAGAAGTTTAAACATAAAACAATATATTGCAGATGTAAATACAGACATCAAACAGACGTCTCTAGGTGTGTGTGCTATCAGGGACTATTTGAAATACTATGTGAAAATAAACATACCCTACTATGAGAGTAAACATACTTCTTCAAACGCACTATGAGAGTAAACAAACTCCTTCAAATGCACTATAAGAGTAAACACACCCTATGGAAAAACATACCCTACTATGAGAGTAAACATACTTCTTCAAACGCACTATGAGAGTAAACACCCTATGGAAAAAACATACCCTACTATTAGATTAGATTAGATTAGATTCAACTTTATTGTCATTACACATGTACAAGTACAAGGCAACGAAATGCAGTTTGGGTCTAACCAGAAGTGCAATAGCAGCAAGTGCAGGATATACATTGGTTGCATAAGTTACATAAATAAATATACAGAAGTAATTTACAGATGGAAATGTACTATGACCATGATTTACAGATGTCTCTAACTATAGACAGAGATGTACAGATGGATATATACTATGATCATGATATACAGATGGCTATTACTATAAACAGAAATTAACAGATGGATATATACTATGCACATAATATACAGATGTCTATTGCTATAGACAGAGATTTACAGATGGATATATACTATGCACATAATATACAGATGTCTATTGCTATAGACAGAGATTTACAGATGGATATATACTATGCACATAATATACAGATGTCTATTGCTATAGACAGAGATTTACAGATGGATATATACTATGCACATAATATACAGATGTCTATTGCTATAGACAGAGATTTACAGATGGATATATACTATGCACATAATATACAGATGTCTATTGCTATAGACAGAGATTTACAGATGGATATATACTATGCACATAATATACAGATGTCTATTGCTATAGACAGAGATTTACAGATGGATATATACTATGAACATAATATACAGATGGCTTTTACTATAAACAGAAATTTACACATGGATATGTATTATGAACATAATGTACAGATGGCTTTTACTATAAACAGAAATTTACAGGTGGCTGTATACAATACGTTAGGCTATGGTGAGAGTAAACATACTCCTTCAAACGCACTATGAGAGTAAACACCCTATGGAAAAACATACCCTACTATGAGAGTAAACATACTTCTTCAAATGCACTATAAGAGTAAACACACCCTATGGAAAAAAACATACTCTACTATGAGAGTAATTATAGTCTATAGAAGTACACACAAAAGGTCCTCTAGCTACAGTATATAATCTTGAGTTTGTGTGTTTCTGCATTCTGAAATATGTCACATTTCAACAGACTATAGACAAGCTGTGAGTGTTAAACGGATGGAAACATCTTCTAAGATTCTTCTGAATGTGTGAAAAGAGTCGAGTCAGTTTCAAATCAAGCAGGAACACAACAAATTAGATTCCAGAAAGCACAACTCGAGCCTCATGTTTAAAATTTATGTTTTGAAAAAAAAACTGAAGATTTTCTCAACTTTTGCTCACATGGCAGGATCATGATTTTTCAAAACAAGTTTTTCTTAATGCACAACACCCTTTAAATGTATGCATTTAAGACATTTTCTGTAGTGTAGCGATCATCAGTGAAAACATCCACAAAACTATTGCTCTGGAAAAAAAACATTTCCACAAGTTACAGAACTAGAAAAACTAAAGCGCAGGGTGAGGTGACTGTGTTTTAATGGTTTTACATCTGACTCCAGTTATCCAGACTGGAATCAATCACATCACCTCTGGGACTGACACATTTATTTATAATGGATTTAAGGGTCACTTTGATATTTGAAAAATCTATAAAACAGCTGGATGGAAATGGAAATACATGTTAAGAGCCTTTAGCCACTGAACCACAGGTACATGAACCACTGAACACACATACAAGCTCCTGAAATGTGGTTGGTGAATTCCCCAAAGATGATTCATATGGGGCCATTTAAAACCATCTCACATAAATGTTTAACACATAAAACCATTTTAGAGAGAGCGACTTCACTCAAGAGCTTTTCACAATAAATATATTTTTCCAAAGCAGTTTTATAAAATAATACAGTGCCCTACAAACACAAGTCATGTGTGACACACACAGTACACACATATATCACATCACCGCCACTGAACATTTCACAGAACAATGACACACAATCATCTGCTGATTTATATTAACATAGCTTTAAGAAAAATTATTTCTCCTGGACATTCATTCGATTAAAAAGAGATCAAATGAAAACTATAGCTTATGTCTCATCTGTGTCTCAGATATTTCTCCTGATAAAGAGAGTCAAAAACGTCTCTGTTATTAGTGTTAGAAAAGATCTTAATGTCTCAAACTGAGCTCAGATTTGTCAAGTCTGCATTGAAGATCTCAATATGAACTCAAATCCAGATTATTTTAGGATGTCATCAGATCAACTCCTGACTGAGTTCTTGGAGTTGTTCAGGAGGACGTGTATATGAACACAGTAAATCTGAACTCATGAAGGGTCTGATGATGTTAGCGTGAGGAGAGTTTAGCTGTATTCATGGCCTGATCCTGATATTGACATTACGTCTGCTCACAGAAGAGATGTGCAGCGACTCTGTGATTAATGCTGAAGTCTATCCGCTGAAATGAATGAATGTTGCTATTGGCCTTTAGTTAACAATCGGCCAGGAGAGTGTGTGTTTTCCCGGATGGCACATTCAGGTGGATATAAACCTGTCACACACAGAATGAATGGTGTGTGAAATGACCTCTCGCGCGGTCGCTGATGATGGGTGGGCTCTTCTCTTTTCATCTTATCTGCTCCAGTAGAGTCGGCTTAACTTCTCTGATACATCTATACACATGCAGAAACTGAAACGTCTGACTCATGACAGTTTCATTCAACATCTGTACCCACGTCACACTCAACACGTGAAGTTACTACACGACACCTGGTGAGTCACAAACTGAAGGTTCACGTGCAAGTCTTGAATACAGCCGGTTTTGGGGAAATGTCCATTTGTTTCCATGGAAACTAACATCTGAGAAATATCATTTGTATAAATGCTAAGCAGCGCTGGGTCTGTACGGGCCATTTTTAGAGTCATAATTAGTGACTGCCGTAATCTGTTACATGAATCACGCTGGTGTCCGCACAGAGTAAAGGTTCACCGCGCGCTAGTTTACATAAACATGCATAATTAAGTAGCTTTCCACATCGGGAGAATCTACATGCTAATTTATAAGAAATAGTCCCTGAGAAGCACATTTACCGCAGATGGAGATATTATTCAAATATAATTGGCCATAACAGCAGTAAAATGAAAAGTTCAGGACGACTGGATTTCTGTTCATAACCCACAATCACTTTACTGTGTGATTCAGCGTGTTTTAAAGACAACGTACAGATACTATAGCATCACTCACTGTGACATCAGACACAGAATAACATCTCACATCATAACCGTACATCCCATCAGGACATTTCACACAGTTCTCTAACATACAGATACAGTTAATGACTGTTTTAATAAAGAATATTTCCAGCGCTGGTGATCCAGTGGACCGTGTGCTGACATGTTGAGCGATGGCACTTTGACCCAAGAGTCCTGGCTCATGGTCCTTTCCTCTCTCTCTCTCTCTCTCTCTCTCTCGACTGGACTATCAGGATAAAATGTCTTTAAGATTTTGATTAAATAAGAGTAGTGAATATTTGAGGTATATGAGCTTCGTTTCAAACACATCATCATGTTTGTGTTCTCTGAGAATTGAACCTGTTCTCTCTGTGTTGCAAGCAGACAAGATCTAGAGGAACATCTTCACAATTCACTTCGATAAAGTAAAACCTGCAGATCTTTCATCCTGTAGCTCGTCACACTGGATTGTGATGCACAGAGGCATCATGGGTAATATTGACTTACATGATGCTGTTTCTCTCATAGAATCAAAGAGCCTAAATTGTGCAAAGCCACTGACGAAGAGACACAAAAGATCTGAAGCCACGTCACTGTATGTCACACACATATGCGCACGCACACACTACAGCATCCAGTCTGAAATACACACAGTTGCATCAGGGTTGTGTGTGTGTGTTGAATATCTGCACACACAACCTTCACAGCTCACTGAATGTCTGAAGCGGTTGAATCCGGAGCCTGCAATATTCCGGCAGAAATCCAGAGCCGGTGTCAAAGTGTTAAAAGCCACAGCGCCGGAGAAACTGTGCTGCGCATTTTAACAAGTTCCTCCGTGACAAACACTTAACCACGGACTCCACGGCCCAGAATCCCCTGCTCCTGTAATCCTCAGCATTTTATTTCACACTGTTAGATTAACAACACCAGTGTTATTCATTACAGCGATACGGACGTATAAAGCTCCACGCGTCTCTGCAGACTTCAGCACACACACACCGACCGACTGTAAAGATTGTGCTCATTAATCACAGGTGAACTACAGCAACACAACACAACACACACACACACACACACACACACACACACACACACACCTCACAGTACAGATGTGCTGCGCACAAACATTCTGATTCAAGACTTCTCTCAAATCTGTCATTCCAGATCTATGAGGCTTGCATTTACATTTAAGCATTTGGCCGTTGCTTTTATCCAAAGAGACTTACAGTGTGTCTATTATCAGTATGTGTGCTCTTCTGGGATTGAAGCCATGAAGACGGACTTTCTTCAGATGAACACTTTAACATTTAGTGATTTATGATATCATCATGATTCATGACACATGAAAACTAATGTGATTTGGAATGAATTGTTTTAAAGCAGCTTTACATGACAATATCGTGATATTAATTGTGAAGAGACGATGCCAAACAAACTCTTATTCAACATGCATTTTCTGTGAAGCTGCTTTGAAACACTCTGCATTATGAAGAGCTTCACAAATAAATGTGAACTGAAGGCAACTGTGGCAATTAACTGCAAATGATGAAGAGTTCTTCTTCTGTTCTCTATCCGGCTGTCAAAACAGCACCAGTCAAGAAAACCCAGTTTTATATATTTCACACAGTGAGAGTATGCACAAATAAATCTGTTCTAAAGGCAGTTTTGTGTATAATCACAGTGTGATGGAGTGCAGCAGATGAAAGTGATTCACTCATTACATTTAAACTTATTTGACACACATGAAGAAACTCACAGTGGTTTAAAAGAGTTCATACTTGATGTTTTACACTGAAACTGTGTGCGTGCGTGTGTTAATAGATCTGATGGACACAGACGCTGGAGGTTTGATTCTCTTTTCTTTTCTCCAGAGCGTGTCTCTGTGCGGCAGGTGGACTGATAGTCGACGTGTTGCCCGAGGGCTCATTCCTCTGGTGATCTGAGTGTTGCTCTGTGTCTGAATATGATCATATACATTAATTACAGCTCAGGGAATTCAACGCTGCTGGGAATCACAAGTAACTCTGCATCTCTCTCTCCATGAATAAGTGAAGCTGTAAAAAAGTGGCTGAAGGGTGACTGATTTAAAGTCATGCATCAACAACACAAGTCACACTCATCACAAAAACAATAAACAAACACAACTGTAGTCTGAATCAAGACTTCCTAAAGGAACCATTCAAAAGACCTGTGGCCTGATATTTTATGTACATTTAAAAAAAAATAAACGTGACGTTTTATACACGAGGTCCCTAAATTCTTGCATCTGTTCATGAAGCTTCTTGTGTATGTGTTTGTCAGACGGTCACAGAGCGACACACGAGGGTGAGAGTCTCTTGTGTGAATGAACAAAGCATTTAATAGTTTCATTATGGGAAATGTGAAAGACTAAAGTCAGGTGACCTTATAGCAGCATAAAGCCAAATCATTATAGCTTTATAATGGAGCAATAGTGATAGTACAGCTGAAAGATCGAGCAATCGCTGTTCTGCACTGACCGCCTTCTATTAAGAGCATGTTGAGTGTCTCTCACTACAATAAAAACATCACATGCATCTGTAGAGACGCAATTAAACCTCCTGCAACAATTACATTCACTCAACACTACAGTGAGATTACTATTGTTCAAGCAAATCGCACGCACACGCACACACACACGCACACACACACACGCACACGCACACACACACACACACACATGCACACATACACATGCACACGCACACACACATGCACACACACATGCACACATACACACGCACACACACACATGCACACATACACATGCACGCGCACACACACGCGCACACACACACACACGCGCGCACACACACGCACACACGCACGCACACACACACGCACGCACACACGCATGCACACACACACAGGCGCGCGCACACACACGCACACACAAAGATAATATAAGAGGCAGTCTATTGTTAATCTGAACACTGCAAATCTTTCAGATTTAAAGTTAAGATTGTCCAGCAAATGCAGTCTCTCTCTCTCTTTTGTTCCCAACATGATTTTATTTCCTTTCTCTTTATCCACCTCTTCATTGTTTCCTAAATATGAACTTTAATCTCCTCCAAAACTAAGCAGCATTAAAGCATTGTACTGATAAACATCCACTCACTTGTTTCTTCTACATGCCTGTGATAAAATGCTTGATGTTTACTATACAAACATAAATTATTCTACACATATTTGAAAGATTATATGAATTTTTTTTTTTTTAACTCTAACTGCATTTGAATAAGCACACATGAGAACATCATCACTTTAGTTTACCATCATCTCAGAATAAACATCATTCATAAAGTCTCATTAACATGAATCATTCAAACACCTTCTGTGTGTCTCTTCATAGCTTTAATGGCTTCTAGGAGAAGATTAATAATGAAGAATAAGCAGATGCATCTAAAGTTTGTCTCCATATTTCATTACAAACTAAAAAGGAATGTCTCGAATATTTGCAGTATTTATAAAGATGAAAATTTAAATTCATTAGATAGTTGTTTACATGAAGAAAGTCACATTTACCACGGTAACCATAGTTTCTGCACAAAATATATTTAAAAAATTCAATGTGGATTTAACAAAATGACAAAAATGTCAAGGTGTCATAATGATGTGTGATGGTATTTAGTGAGTGTTATTTCCCTCAGTAATAAACCGCTCACGTCTGCGTCTGCGCAGTGCAGTCGGCTGCGCATCAGCCCCGTCGCAGGTGTTATTCTGACCTGAGAGGGGTTTTCATCAGGGTTGAATCAAACACTGTCACACTTCGGCCACTGGCACTCCATCACAACAGCCGCTGATCTATAAACAACATTTCACAAGCGCTCAGCGTTATGAATTAGACCGCAGAATTGAATCGTCAATCTGAGCGAAGCAGCATGTGAATTTTACATGAGCGAAACGCTCACGTCCCGAGAGAAGCACGGCTTTTGTGTCTCTGTTAAAGGCCTGAGATTCGATTTTGAGAAAGTGCAGATCTCAGATCAGCGGCTGTTTCATAAAATGCAATGCGCTCGAGTCTCTATCCACAATGTGATGAAATCATTAGACCACCAAAGGTTCAGCCATAATGACCTTTATATAAAGAACAGATTAAAATAATATATTACACGCACAGATTTCCATCAGGTAAGATGTGAAGTGAGCGAGCACATGGAGAGCTGATGGAGGTATTTTGTTGGGGTCAAACCCCCGACCGCTGGCTGTTTGAGGAAGGTAAGTGCATGAGGAGAGAATGGCATCAGTATGCAGGGCGCAGCGCGGCTCTATTCCAGCGCGTGTCAGGGGAAACGGCCAGTGCATGTGGAGGCAGGCTGGAGAATAAATGCCAACAGAAGCGTGTCACTGCATACCGATCCATAAAGAGAGAAGACAAGACAGCAAACTCCAGCGCTGCTCTCTCTTTACAACACATCACATCTCTACTGCTTCACACATGAGCTCCAAACCACACACATCAATTCTCTTCACATCTCCAGAATAAATGTGCCATCAATAATATCATAACCAGAATAAAACTATTCAAATACAACCGTTTACAACACAAGAATTTACTCATCTCTATTACACAATTGTCCATTAAAGGTTCTGACCACACGTTTATTAAAGAGATTATTTCTTCTCTCTCATGTGTTTGTAAATCTGTATGTGAGTCTTTTTTCAGTGGAACACAAAATTGAGATTTTTACATCAGCTGAATAAATAACTTTTCTATTGATATATGGTTTATCAGGATAGGACAATATTTGGTCGAGATATAACTATTGAAAACTCTTGAATCTGAGGATGCCGCTTCTCTTTACCGGGCTCAAAGCACAGAAGATGCGGCCGGGTCATATTCAGACCTCGCGCTCATATGCACCGGGGGTTTCGGTACCCAACCCTAAAAATGTCCCATTTCTTTACATCATAAATCCTATTTTTGGCAGCGCAGCGTGTGCCAGTCTACTATGCCACTGCCCATATAATCAAACTGGCATGATCACCATTGCATAACACCTCCGCGAAGATTCGACTCTGAGACTGGTAGAGGAATCAGACTCCTGCTATCGAAGCATCGAATCTTCGACCATTCGGGACCATCTTCCACCAGGAACAGAAATGCATTTCAAGTGTTAAAAATGCTCCTGAAAACGGTTCACAGTTTAGGACGTTAGGAGCGTAAGCTCTCCTGCGGTTTATATTGTCTGTCACTGTCAGTGTTCAATGATTGACCTTTACATTGAGCATCAGTTCTGAGATCAGTTCAGTGTTATCAGTGCTAGAGCAGACTGCTGAGATAACTCTCATCGATCTGTGACAGGACACTCTCCATCATTTCACAGTCACACTAATATTCATTATACAACACATTCAAATAACCACTAATGTTGTGACACAACTACAGCAGCACTGCAAACGTCACATGCACGACTGCGCACGTGACTTATACTTCAAATAAACTCTGACAAACTGTGAGGACAAACAGAGCCGACTGAACTCAGACACACAGAGATGAGAGATGTGCTGTCTGTGGAGTGTGGACTTGCATCTGAATTAGAAACGGCCCCTCTTTCCATACCACACGTAGAGGGATGATACATATAGTAT
>JAOTQM010000679.1:35000-37500 GCA_026939265.1 Oreonectes daqikongensis
CACAGGAAGGACTTAAGCCCAGACCATAAAACCCTTTCTGATAAAAAATAAAGATGACATTTCCAATAACCTCTTGTGCATTAACACATGCTGACCCCTCTACACCCCCATGAAACTCACTAGAATCCACCAGCATCTCATGCCCTGACTTATTTACCATGGTAACAAATAGTCAAACAATTAAAGACGGGTCATTTAAAACATTGAGATGCATGCTGGGAATAATTCTACAACAAACACCAATACATCTGAAAGTCAAGTGTGGCCTGAACTACACGAGCAAAGATTAACCCTGATACAAACAACAAGCAGAATAACAACAATCTACATAAACCTAATAATAATAATAATAATAACACACTCGACTATACTTCAAGACCTACAAATGCACATTTCATTGCTCAAATGCCATATGCATTAAAGGAGAAAAATTGTCAAGCTAAAACCAATATTATTGTTTGTGTTTGTATTTGATGTAATGCAGTGTATTTATACGTTTTAAGGAAGAAAAACACATTATTTTCCACATACTGTACATTACTGTGTATCCTCTCTGCTCCGCCTTCTGATACGTGCCGTGTGTTCACAAAGCTCATCGCTGTGAGAAGCGCTGTGTGCTCTGATTGGCCAGCTACCCACTGCGTTGTGATTGGCCGAATGTCTCACGCACATGGCGGGAATGTAACCATATTTGGCACATCCGCTTCTAAAGCACATTGATAGCTGATAATGTCACCGGTTCTGCGTGAGTTTAAGCCCAAATATAATCCAGAAAATACATTTGACCGAGGATGAATCAACTTTACCAGCGCGCGACTTCAGCAGAGTAACAGACAGTAAGGTTTTATTTAAATAAACGATTCGATTTAACAATGAGCTAACTATAACTTCTTGAGCAGACTGTGACGCTGTTTCTCGACGCTACAAGATAAAAACAATAAAACACATTATAAGTGACCTATTTTTTTTTTTTGTCAGATATGGTGACCCATACCCGAAATGTGACCTCTGCATTTAACCCAACCAGTGAATAGTGAACACACACACTTCAAGTCGTGAACACACATATCGGGAGCAGTGGGCAGCTAACACTGCAGCACCCGGGGAGCAAACGGGGGTAAGGTGCCTTGCTCAAGGGCACGTCAGTTGTTACCTGCCGGTACTGAGAATCAAACCAGCAACCTTCTGGTTACGAGTCCGACTCTCTAACCATTAGGCCACAACTGCCCTAAATGATCCAGCGGGGACATTGTTACTGAATAGAAAGACTTATATTGATGTTTTTTCGTGTAGCATCATACTGCAGGGGAGAACAGCCAGAGGATACGAGGCTCCTGAGGGATTCAGCCTCGTAAATATAAAACCATTTCTGCATTTGTGATCGTAGGACCGACAAAAAGCTCACTTAAGCTGTACTTACAGGCTGTGAGTGAGAAGTGACAGACTGGCCTTGCAAAGTTGGATTTGCCCCAGTTTTTAGTCTGAGTTGTACTGTTTTATAACGGTGTTGTAAATAAACTTAACCACTGATTTCTAACCGAGTCCTCGTTTGGAAGACTTAACTAAGTAGTTTGTCTTTAGTAATGAAACACACAGCGTCTCCACGACATGGCGGCAGCAACAACACTACAACACTACAGCAGCAAAACAATACAACTTCAAGGCTTCTCTCGAAGTGACGTAGCAAAGCGAAGCGTTTCAAGCAGGTACGGGAGATCAATCGCTGTTAGAAAGAATATATATTTTGTTCTGATACTTTAACTTTGGCAATTTTACGTGTCTAATGCATCCATGGGCAACTTGTAACACACCAAAAACACAGGAAAACATGACATCGTACACTTTTCTCCTTTAAAATGTTGACATTCAGTAACACTAGCTACGTTTACATGGACCATTGTAATCCGACTAAAAGTCCAATCCGAATGAAAATGCTCCATATAAACACGTCAATCAGAATAAAAATGTCCAAACCGAAATTTCAGTCGGATTGTAAGGGGTGGTTTATGCCGTTTGTAATCCGCTTGATAGGACGTGTAAACACACGATCAGATTAAAAACCGGAGTAGGAAGTTTTGTGCATGTGCAAAGACGTCGCTGGGTCGTATAGACATCAGCTGTTTCTAAAGAAACCAATAGCTATAAATCTAACAATGTGGGACAAATAGCCATATGCTTGTCATTTCTAAATAAACATATTCATATTTTTACGCATTTAAAATGTATTAACTGTTTCCCTGGAGTGAGTTTTTAACCGCAATTTCTCAGTTTCTTTTTGAAACGTGATCATTTGCAGATGTACAAACACTAAAATATTCAATCATAAAATGTAATTTGTATTCATAGTGACCGATCATTTATTTTATTTATTGTTTACTTGAATGTGCTTTGGAAAGATTTACTGGTAAATCGCTGTGCAAAATGATCTTGCTTCATTTGATATGTTGATATTACTTAGCGTTTATGAACTGTACATTATGCCGGTGTCTGTGACATAAAA
>JAOTQM010000679.1:42500-55000 GCA_026939265.1 Oreonectes daqikongensis
CAAACATTAACACACTGGAGTTTCATACAATTTACATGACATTTACATGTATGCATGCGACAGATGATTTTATCCAAAGCGTCCTACAGATTATTTATAAGTATTTATACATATTCTTAAAATATTTACTCAATGATTGTTGGAAACATAAAAACTGATGCTGAAATTTATTCTACACTCGTGATGAACTATATTTACATATACATACATACTATAATAAACAACATTAATTATTATTTATATATAAAAGCGACCAAAAATCTGTAGATAATTCTGAAATGTGTAAGAGAGGTAATATTCCTATTTGATCTCACAGATCTCATTAATAGCAGAAAATTGCATCTCTTCATAAAACCCTCAAACTGTGAGAGAATCACAAACTAATAACACTTCAATTAACCTTCAGCCAGAGTCAAACTCACAGAAGTTCAGAAAAAACTCCTTCACAAAACAACGCACAAAGTTTTCTCCGTCAGTCTCAATTAGCCGACGTGCTCCTCAGTTCATGCTAAAGGAAGTCATATGAAGGAAGAGGGCAGAACTTATGGTGCCGTCACATGTGATGTTCTGCACCGTATGATGGTTACTGGCCCCCTACAGCGTGTTTTGACAAACGTCAAATGGCATTAACAGCACGCAAAGATCGTTTCATCTTTCTGACGGCTTTCACTGCTCATTAAGAACAGAACAGAATTACAAATATCTCTGAGAAATATACGAAATAAGTTTAAAAACACGTTAAAGACGTGTCATGTGTGTATGAACATCAACATAAAGATGATTTAATGATTTGACGCAGACGCAGTGGCGTCCTCTCGGGACAAACGCATATTACAAGAGCACATAAACATCATTAAAACACATGACATATTGATGGAGACCAAGCTGCATCACTGACCCTGGATCAGCCATTGTGCCTCATTACATTATAGAGAGAAGCTTGTATTTATGAGCACTGGCTGCAGAACAGGTGCTTCACCTCTCAGACTGAATTTATGAGCACTTATAAAGATTACTGACGCACAGGCGCTTTCACAGCATCTGCATCACATTCCAGCAAAATATTCTGGAAAATATTCATGATTACCTCTTGAGATCTTTGATTGACAGCAAGATTTAACTGGAGAAATTCTTCAATATGTGATTAAAGACACTGACATCAGTCCATTCAGCACCAGATGAATCTCTCTCATGCTGTACATCGAAAACATAACACGTAGAAGAAATCGTCTTTCTGTATCGTTTTTAATGTAATTACTTGTATTAATTAAAAACTGTCTCAAGTAATGACAATTTAAAAAATACAATTAAAATAATGAGGACTAATTAAGTAAATACAAAATCTGAAGTATTTATAAAACATATTAAAATTGGTAGCAAAAATAACCATTAGAGTTATTTCTGAAGATAAATAGCTACGAATATTCAGCAAAACTCTGGACACGGACAGCAAAACACAAACGCTGATCACGTGAAGCGTACACGAGTGACTGTTTCCAAGCTTATCACATGCAGGGTAAAAAAGTACAAATGGCGTCTACAAAAACAAAGCTTATTATTACATATAAGCCATACTCAAAAGTCAAAGTCACAGCGGTCTGGTATAAATAGCAGCGATTAAACGCTCATTAATAGTGAAAAACATTGCGTGCTTGTTTTGTGGTTGTCCTAATGAGAACTGAAATAAGCAGCGGGGCAACAGAACCGTAATGTGTTTGAGATTCTATTGAAGCAGATGATTATGAGCCAGCGAGACGCCCGGCTGCAGATGAGACGCTATCACTGATGAAGGTGAAAATCACAAACTATTGAAGCAACTCAGGTGTGTGGAATAATGTTATAGGCATCGATCCGCCAACAACGCTGTGGAATTACATACCAAGAGAAATAGCGAACGAGAGAGCGTTTATAACTGAGGCAGACGTGCGCAGACGCACACGCAGACACCTGACTGCTCATCTGTATGCAGCAGCTGCGCCGGTGCTGATGCGAGCTGATATGACACACTGTTTAATGCTGCGCATTTTATTATTCCTAATCCCGTGTAACCTGAAAACACACCAGCAGCTAAAGGTGCCGTCACATTTCATCTTACAACATAGCATCACAGCCTCCGGATATTCACTGCTGCTCCAAAATAACACACACACAGAACCAACAATAATACACAAAACTATACACACAATACTGGCTGAATAGAAAAACAACATTTCATAAAGACATAAATATACTGGCTCATATTTTAGATGTACCTTGTCTAGATTTGTTAATGTGTTCTTGCACTGAATATCCACCCTTACAAATCATCAAAGCTGAAAAATATGTTTCTAAACTAACAATTCACCATCATTAACAAAACATAATAACAGAATGTATATGCCACAATAAATGTACCTTTAGACTTCCACGAGCCATTCAGAACAGAATTGAGCCATTGGAAATTACAGCCATCGCAAGTCTGAAAGCACCAGAAATTATTGAGACTCAACAGCTTAAGAGAACGCAAAACATGTTTCACTTTCAAGGGAACTATACTTCAATTTACAGTGAACAAAAGGCCTTATTTGTTACTGCACAGGAAGCATTTATTAAAAAATCCATATGGCAAACATTCACCTTCAACAACCTACAAGTCTCCTGGGCGGAAAACAGAGACAGTGGCACATCTGCTTCCAATTGAGATGTTTTGATAAATTGCCGTTCAGCGTAAAGATGTTAACCGAGTACGGCAACAGCAACCCACTGCAGCATCATCCTGTCTGGCTTTACCGCGGAATAAGTTTCTGTCATCATGTGCCTTCATATCAGTTCACTGCAAAACACTGATGTGATGAACGAGGAGGTTAGTGTTCAACTCCGTTCAGATGATTTCATGTCTGAAACTAAATCAGCCCATTTCAAATAAGTGGACAGCAGTAAATATAAACAAACCACCTGATGCATAACTGATTTTCTGTGATGTAAGAGTGCGCCTCTGCTGGCATGATGAGTAAATACAAGACCTGAATCCACAGGCTTTTATGACAAGAAACTGCTGATGGACTTTATTAATAACAAAATAAGTTTCAGAGAGCAGGGGTTCAGCTCAACACCCTCACACTAAAACAACACATGCTAATAAAACATGACATTTCAAGCAAATTGTAACACAAAATGACATAAATCCACCACTTTTACTAAAATAAAACCATGGTACGAAGAGAAAATTCTTTTTCAAAAACACACATTTAAAAGAATCACTTGAAAGCATTTCTCATCTTGTATGTAACGCGCAGTGTGCAGGCAGACGCTCGTCTACGCGTCCATTTAGATTGAATACGCGCGCGTCACTGCGCATCTGGTGACAGAAAAACAGCGTCACTTTAATGTTTTACACATTTAATAACGAGTTAAATATGCCATGAGACTGTCTCAGATGAAGATTATTCATACGGTCAGACTCAATAAGCACGAGCTGCTGCTGCTGTTCAACCTCAACACAGTAGAGCAACGAGTCTCTCTCTCTCTCTCTCTCTCGACATCAACCAGTGCACAACTAAACCAGCACTCCCAGTAAACCTAACATTACTCTCTTATTAAACCCTACACACACACATCTGCGGGTGTCTGTTGCATACACAGAACACTGACTGAAGGTAAAATACACTTATTCATCCAAAATCCGCAAGCACAGAAAAATCGCATTCAAGTCCAGCAGCTCACGGTTTTCTGCAGCAGAACTATATTTGAACTGAGGGAAATCATATTTATCCGGCCAAATTAAAGTGTATTAAACACGCAGTCATGTGTAAATCAGTGTAAAGGCTCTTACCGTGTGTTGTGGAGACGCAGGTGAGAACACAGAAGCTCATGAGAAGCGCATGAAGTCTCTTCAGATCTCCAGTGACGCAGCCCATGATTATCAATAATATGACAAATCCTGATATGAATCGATCAATCCGCACAGTTTCATTCATCCGCTCCCGGTAAAGAGAAAAGATCAGCGGCGAGTCAAACTGAAGCCACGGGTGAGACGGAGCCGTTAAACTGCGCGACTCTCCATCCTCCAGTCCTGACGCGCGGCGGACACACGCGACTCTGACGCTCCGCTCGCGCTGCTCAGCTCTGCGGCGCGATCCATTGATTGAAGGGGCGGGACGAAAACCAGGAGCCGGAGTGAAATCCGGATTATGTCTGGAGGAGGAAACGCACAGTGAGAGTGAAACAACAGCGCCGGTGTGCGGAGTTATTAATTATACCTGATCTACAAACACCTGCAGGGTGAAAATTACAGGAATTTAAAGCCACTAAATACAGCTTGAGCTCCCTGAAGGATGTCAAAGAGAGATTTACCAACAAGTCATTTCAAATCAATGTTTTAACATTTCACGTCAACATAAACTAATAATCATAATCAACCGATTAAGGTGAAATTATTAAGATGATCTATGTATCGTCTTCTTAAGGTAATTTTACCTCAGGAAAATATGCTATAATAGTAGGCCTACTTTGAAATGTAATTCTTTATACTAGTTTAACTAGACTATATGTTAGTGTGTTTTTCTTGACATTGACAAACAAGAAAACATTTTGCTTTGTTTAATGGATTATTCGGAATGTTTTAGAAATGTAAAGAGCTGTATTATGAGTGCGTGTCTGACAGAAGCTCTAGTTTATTTCTGTAGTGCCTCACATGTATTGACTCACTGGATCCCAGTGTCTCCCACATGCATCCAATTATACCAGTGTGTGTGTTTCTCAAAACATCCCTAGACACACACACACACATGCACTCTCTGTGTGTATGTGTGTGTGTGTGTGTGTGTGTGTGTTTCTCAAAACATCCCTAGACACACACACACACATGCACTCTCTGTGTGTGTGTGTGTGTGTGTGTGTGTGTGTGTGTGCGTGTGCGTGTGCGTGCGTGCGTGCGTGCGTGCGTGCGTGCGTGCTGGGGGGGTTGCTGGATGTTGTCTGCGCTAGAGTTTCTGATAAATGTCTCCCATTACCCTCTCACATTTCACCCCGAATCTGTGAATATGGTTGAACATCAAAAAATAAACACAAAATCAGCATATAATTGTGAAGTAGACACAACATTCAGAAACACAATCATTACAGTGCAAATCTAAAATATTGAAGATTAATCAACACAGTATGGGATGTTAATGAAACTGAGAAAAGAGAGGGAGGGTGGGTGGGGGTGTGTGTGTTTGTGTGTGTGTGTGTGTGTGTGTGTCAGAGAGAGAAATATATATAAATATAGACTCAGTGATCATCCGCTGGCTATAGAAAGAGGTCAACATAAGAAAACATGGCTACCTAAAGAAGAACGTATGTGTAAGTCAAAGTCAGCTTTATTGTCAATTCTGCCACAAGTACAGTACATACAAATGGAGGATTGAAATTGTTACTCTCAGACCCCAGGTGCTTACAGATAACATAGAATAAACATATAACAAAAAATATATAAAAAATACAGATACAGATGTGTAATGAATGTACATCAGGAGAAGTTGAGACAGGAACATTTCCTCCTTCATTGTAATAAATATACATCTCTAAGAGATTTACTGTGAAATTCAACAGATTAATCCCAAATTTCAGTCACTTCATGACAATGAAAAGATTAAAATCCTTCTTGGTGAAGGATCCACTGCCTCTATAGTAGCACATTATATATATAAATACCACAAACTCAGAGGAACTGAGTGAACACATCTACACAAACATTAATTTATTTCTAGATTGTTTAATGCCTTCTAGTTTTTATTATTATTATGCTTTGTTTTTGTTTTTATTGTGAAATGCTTTGGCAATATGTACTTTAGTATGTCATGCCAATAAAGCTATTTATATTTGAGAGAGAGAACAGGGTGGAGGGGGGTTTCTAATGAGCTGTTTATCACATCATGAATGAAGTTCATCCAACAGTGAATTAGTGTCACGTGTGCTCGTGTCTGACTGTAAGCTAAACACAACTGTACGTGCACGCGCAGGTGAATTATCATTCTCACACAACGACAGAGATTCACTTGCTCACATAAAAAGGAAAGGAAGGAGGGATACAGAAGCTTTATGTGAAGCAACACATCACTAAATATAACCTTCATGTTTACACTTGAGAAAGGCTGACGTGTTGTTGAGCACCGTACCCTCACTAGCTCCCCGGGTGCTGCAGTGATAGCTGCCCACTGCTCCGGGTGGATGTGTGTGTGTGTTCATGACTCACATTTCAGGTCACCATATCTGACAATAGATCACTTTCAGACAGAGGACAAAAAAGAGAGAGGTACAGGTGAAAGGTGTCTGTCCTCTCCATCAGCCGCTGTTATCTGTGCTATACAGACGTCAGTGTCATGTCTCTGTTGAATGTGTCATACGTCCGAGTGTTTAACAGATAATGATGATCATGAATGAAGAACTAACAGAGCTAAAGGACATCAATGATCTGCACAAGTTTCCTCTGTCAATGTATTTCATTACTGTTATCATGCAGCTAATGCGGTTGCGTGTTCTAATGCGATTAATTCCTCACAGGAGCTCGCTTAACTAGACGAGTTATTTTGTTAATGTAATTAGCATCGCTTAAGTCCAATGAGAAGAAAGATGCACATGCAGCTAATCCCAGAACGCCCATTAACTCCAGACACAGAGGAAGAGATGCAGAAGACAAAAGGCGAGCAGCTGAAGGGGAGGTGGGGCAGAAGGCTGGGGGGGGGGTAGGTAGAGATGGGGGGGTTTGATTCTGCTGCTGTTTGATTTACACTCACATGAACACCTGTGTCACGAATAATTACCTCGCTTTTCTCCTAATAACGCCAATAATTTACTACGCTTCTCTGTTACTCGGGCAGCTGGTGCTTTGAAGAGCCGAGGGGGTCCTGCAATCCCAGAGTACTCCAGACCTCCCTGTAACCATGGCAACACCCCAAACCAGAGCCAGTTAGAGACCATCAACAGTCCAGGAGTCCCAACAACATCATGACATCAGTCTCTCTTACGGTTCTGTACATCATCGTCTTAATCACGTCATAGAACAAACAACATCATTATCATATACAACAAATAATGTAAAACTGCAACAAACAAACAGCTTCGAAACAAACGCACACACACGTTCGCACACTGTGTTTATTTATTGAATCTTTTCTGTGTGTTGTGTACATGTGAGGTCATCTTGTGTTTCTATTCACAGAGGCGATGAAGCACTTTTGTTCTTTCTGTAAGAAGGTGTACAGTTATTTACAGAGGCCAGTGTAATGTTTATCAACTCTTAATGTCTCAAACAGATGTTTATAGAGGAAACTGATGGAGGATTATCATGAGTGAGCATCTCTATATCCATCTCCATCAACAGCTGCTGGATGCATTTATGATTACATGCTAACTCCACACGCTCACGCATGAAGAACGACGCTAAACACGGACAGAAATATAAATATTTGTCTGGATATAAAAGGAAGAAGCCTTCTATCAAATGTCTGAAAGCAAATCCTTTAAAGACAGCAAGCTATAAACACTTTCTCTTTAATTTATCAGTACGTTTGTCAAGTTAATGGTATCAAACACTGAATCCAACAACACCCATCGCTCACATGTGACGAGCACACGCGTGCCCGCTTGTCTTTCAGTTATCAATCTCACACAAAAATAACAATGATGTCATCATTCACTCCAACACACATCACTGTCTGTCTTCTGTGGAGCGCAAAAGTGCATCATAAGAAAGAAAAAAAACTAAAGTGAGATCTCTTTAATATCACAAATATGTTTACTAGACATCAATGAGATTAAATGAAGAGTAATTTCTCCTGAGAAAATAAGTCAGAAATCTCACATATGTCTCTTTCAGAAGAGATGTCAACAATGTCTCAAACTGAGCTCACATTCGTCTCGCCTTCAATATTTTTGAAGATCTCGACATGAACTCAAACATTTCTCATCACATTAACTCAAATGCTGTTTGTATTTTCAATTTTAGCTAAAATATCTGAGACTGAGGTCACATGTGAGCTATAAATGAGAAACATCATGTTCATATGAAGATGCATAAAGATTTTCCTCCGTTTGTTTAAAATAACAAAACACACAACTTCACACTGGTCACACAAAGCTCATGTGACTGTTATGATGTGATCACTGAAGTCTTTAATGAAGACTGACAGAACAAACAGATAAAAGGAAGCAAGAAGTCATGAAAGTAAATTGAAAGTGTCATCGTATCTGACAGCATCAATCTAACTTCACGTGTAGATTTACACAATAAACCTGCTGATCTGTTCCTTTGAATATTTTTCTCCCTTTAAAAACCCAAACACGCATTCCTTTTGCTTTCCGTTAAAATACGCTTCAGATAAGGACTGAGTAGTGCACTTGATTTTATCTCTTAAATGAGCTTCAAAACTACAAATAAGTTACTGGAAACATCAGCGCTGACATTCACAGACCTTTCTGAAGAAAACCAGTCATTTACATACGAGGAGGTTTGTGTTATCTTGAACATACCTCAGTGTGTTTGTGGACACACGCACACACGCACACGCACGCACGCACGCACACACGCGCACACACACACACACACACACACACACACACACACACACACACGAGACCCTCATTAGAGAGGAAGGGCTGGAGAAGCGTGATGAGGAGAAATCACAAGCTTTATGACTAATGATGTTGATTCAGAAGAAATGACTTGTGGCGGTGAGAGAGAGAGACGGCCGTTGTGTCTACAGGTACATGAAAGGATACCGCGGTAATACCTCAAGGCCTCGGTGACAAAAAAGAGCATTCTTGATTTTCAAAAGGCAGAAATGGCTCGTGTTAAACATTATTATGTGTAATTTGGCTTCTTTTTTCTGTTACGCTACAGTCTGCGAAGATAAAAGTGTCTGTGTGCTTTGAAGTGAACAGACTGCGGCAGCTACTGTTTCCTGCTAAATAAGCATTATACATGTTTTATTAACAGCCAACCAGTCGTCTGTTCTTAAAGGTTTAAAATGAAAACATTTCACTCTTTCTTCTGCTGCTCTGCATTTATGGATGTGAATAATAATTTTACACATTTCAGCTTCACACGTTAACATTCATTTCACACGGGACTGTCAGGTGACATCAAACATGTCTAAATGTCATTAAGTGTAAAACTGAACTACTGATTATTTTAAACAATATTTGTGTAACATATTCTTATTAGGGCACAAATGTTTTCTTAATATGAATATTACGTCAAAGATTTTTTGGCAGATTCAGAAAAGAAACGTGTGACACACACACACACACACACACACACACACACACACTAATGGAAAAACTTGAAAAAAGTTTGGACATAAAATGAAGAAATGTCTTGAGGTTTCACAGATAGTTGAAAACACTCGAGGTGGAAATGTTTGAGAGTTATATCTGGGGTGTGCATTAATTCTCAATAATTCATCAGTGTATCATTAATTATTCCTTCTTTAAGACTGTGTTAAAGTAAAGTGATTTCACTTGAGAGCTGTAAACAGAGCACTTCACTTCATCTGTCTATAAGATTACAGCCATTACAGTTACAACAACACTGAAGTGATTATTAAACAAGAGCACACAGACAGAACAACATTCAGGGATTTTATCTCATATCATGCACACACATGCACACGCACACACGCGCGCGCACGCACGCACGCACACAGAGACGAGGGGAACCAGATGAATGAGAATGAGTTTTTCATTTAATCAATGAGAGTAATATTTATTGTTTGTGTTTCTCATGAATTTTTCATCCATCCCATAGTTCAGATATCAACAGCATTTTATCAGGATCAGAACCTCATCCAAACACACACACACAAACACACACACACACACACACCACAGAGAGAGAGTGACACACACACACACACACACACACACACACACACACACACACACACACACACACACCACAGAGAGAGAGTGACACACACACACACACACACACACACACACACACCACAGAGAGAGAGTGAGACACACACACACACCACAGAGAGAGAGTGAGACACACACACAGACACACACACACACACACACACACCACAGAGAGAGAGTGAGACACACACACACACAGACACACACACACACACACACACACACCACAGAGAGAGAGTGAGACACACACACACACACACACACACACACACGAGCGTGCTCTCCGTGTTTTTCACATGTCAGGTCTCATGAGGGGTGATTTACTAACAGCAGCTCATCCAGACACACAACAACAGAAATTCACCTCTGCTCAATATTACACAACAACACAACATAACAACAGCCACGTCACATGTACACTGCATGCAGTATTGTGTGTTTGTGTGATGTGGATTTGTTGTGGGGGCTGATGGTACAGTGTTGTTATGATTTCTGCATGTGAGGAGCTTTTAGACAACAGATCAAAGACTCATCCACACCTGACATCTACTATTACTGCTACACTCTCAAACACAAACTGTGTGTGTGCGTGCATGCGTGCGTGCGTGCGTGCGTGTGCGCGTGTGTGTGTGTGCGCGTGCAGTGTTGTGGTGGCAGTGAGGTGCAGTGATGGAGGTCAGAATGTTTTCATTATTGCTTTGACCTGAAGGTCAGACAGCAGTAGCCGCAGGAGAAGCAGTAGCTATTATCAGCTCTCCATCACACTGGACGTGATTTATACTCACACGGCTCAAATGAGGCTTAGACACTGAATCAATCCTGAATCTGACCGCCGGCCGACCGCATCTTCCTCAAAAACATTCACCTGTGAATCTGCAGTCCTCCATCAGTGCTGCTCTTTATTTCTGCCATTACATTTACAACAGATACCACAACACAGAAAATCTCTTATGAATATTTATATAGAACAACAACAACATACTGCACCTAAAAATACATACAACACACTGAAACACAGAAAGTGAGAGAGACACAACACACACAACACAGAGAGTGAGAGAGACACAACACACACACACAACACACACACAACACAGAGAGAGAGAGAGAGAGAGAGAGAGAGAGAGACACAACACACACACACACACACACACACACACACAACACAGAGAGTGAGAGAGACACAACACACACACACACACAACACACACACAACACAGAGAGAGAGAGAGAGAGAGAGACACACAACACACACACACACAACACAGAGAGAGAGAGAGAGAGAGACACAACACACACACACACACAACACAGAGAGAGACACAACACACACACACACACACACACACAACACAGAGAGAGAGAGAGCGAGAGAGACACACACACAACACAGAGAGAGAGAGAGAGAGAGAGAGAGAGAGAGAGAGAGAGAGACACACACACACAACACAGAGAGAGACACACACACACACGGAGGTATTGATCAACACATGAAGGTAAATACCTGATCACAGTACACAATACACAAAACTATCAGTGTGTACACTTTAAATCAGACCCGGTTACACAACACACATGAAGAGACTTATTTACATCAACATCATTTCATCAGCTTGTGTTTATCAGACTCACTGCAGTTGTTTATTCAGTGTTGTGTGTGTTAGACGGCCGGCGAGAGCTCGAATAAAACTTTAAAATAATATGATCAATGAAAACGGTTTGATACAAACATGTCAAGCTCCATTTATAATATCAAATAAAGTGTTAAACAGGTTCTTGTTCAAAAGCTCTGCTCTTAAAATAGATGTTGTCAAAGTCTGTTAGCTTTCATCTACACTTACAGCAAACGTCCGTCAACGCTGTAAAGCCGTCGTGACTCAACGTGCGGCTGTCATTCCACATGAATCCAAACTGAAAATTCACAAATTCATCCCGACTCGCTCTGTACTGACTGACCTCTGCATAAAAATCACCTGAATCACACGAGCCTTTCATTTACATCACATGAAGAAATGATCAGAAAAATCTAAATATATAATATGATTATTATTTCTATGTATAAACACACATCATCACATCACAGCATGAAATGTTTTTCCATCTGTAATATTGGTCACATGACATTGACAGCTCAGGTGAGAGGATCAATAAAAGGTCAGATCAGGGTCACAGGTTCAATATCACCTACAATAAAATAAACATCATTTGAATACAATGCATTGAAACCTCTTACATGAAACCTCTATACTGATGTACGTCTAGATGAGGCTGAAAATAAAATAATAATAATATTTTATCTAATGTCAATCATCTGTGTAGCACAGTAGCATCTGTGATTATAAAACACATGATCAACAATCATTTCCAAATGATTCACAGACTCAACATCACGCTTCAGTTCATTCAAAAGTGAACCAGATCACAGAAAAATCCCCATCATCCAACATGAACACATGATGTTCACATGATAAAGATATAAAGAAGTCATATTCAGATCATAACTTCAGCAGAAAACACAACACCTGATTCAGACGCACATCGCTGCGGATGGAAAGCGAGCGAGACGTGATTCTGAAGGCCCATATGCTGCCGTGTGATGTCATCAATCACTGTCAGAC
>JAOTQM010000679.1:60000-97183 GCA_026939265.1 Oreonectes daqikongensis
GGAATCCACCAGGTTCGGTGCTATTTTTTTTGTTTGTTTATGCTTAATTTGTTGTTTGCTCATCTGTATTTTATTGATTTATATGTAAGTTTAATTACTAGAATTGCATGTAAGTAAATGACTAGAAAGTGTCATACCGTGAAACCAAAAATATTTTGGCTTAAGGTTATCATACCCTCAAAATCTCATACCGGCCCATAGTCCACACAATGACCTTCAGCTCTATTCATATGACTGAAGAGTTAAAGCAGATATAGAGAACAATACAGTATCTGATGCTCTGTCACAAACACATCACACCACAAACAAAACAACCTGATAAATGGCAAGTGTGAAATTACTGAAACTGAATTTTAAAATTCAGAAAATGAAATGTGATAATGAATGCATTTTACCACTGCCTCACCATCCATTGCTTTATATATATATATATTCAATCCATACCTGATCAGTCAGGAAGACGAGCAAGCCAAATAGCTAAAAGATTTCAGTCCCATGAGGTTATACACACTTTACAGATCTTAAGTCCCATAACAAACCACTGAAAACCTTTTAGACAAGAAGTCTTTACTCTCAAAGCTGTTGGAAGATGATTCATATTGTGACCATGCAAAAAATAGAGAAAATATGTAATATATACATATATATTTTATTATACAAATATGTAATAAAGATATAAAATACATATTTTAAAACATCATTTTAAAAAATTGTTTAAAATCATTTAACATTGGCATCTTTTACAACACTGCTGGTGCCACTGTTCATCACATAACATTATATTTCCACACAGTAAACACACTGTTTTAAGATAGAAGAAGTTTACTAGAAGTTAATGAAACCATCATCGCGGGCACGCGCGCGCGCACACGCACACACGCACACACGCACACACACGCCTTCATAAGCACTACTACAACATAAGGGGTCAACACGTCTTTATTATCTGACATTATAACAAACCACACACGTGTTTATATTCATAAATAAACACTGGGAAATGCAATTATTTGAACACACACACACACACACGCGCGCATGTAGCTGTTCACCTGCTGCTAATATCAATGACATTATAAAACCCAAACCTCTCATGATTGAATTAAAACAAAAACTCGTCAATAATGACTCATTACCTTCAATATTTCTCTATGAATCACTGCTAATCTCGCGCACTTCACACTGATTTCACACCACAAAAACATTAAACAGCGCAATAAAATCCTGTTTATATCGTTTAAAGCTTAAATGTGACGTTTCTCAGTGATAAACCTAACGTTACATGTAGAACAGAGCATAACTGAATGAATTTGACTAACGTTACAG
This sequence comes from Oreonectes daqikongensis, assembly GCA_026939265.1. Classification (NCBI taxonomy): domain Eukaryota; kingdom Metazoa; phylum Chordata; class Actinopteri; order Cypriniformes; family Nemacheilidae; genus Oreonectes; species Oreonectes daqikongensis. Next base: position 61,327 of record JAOTQM010000679.1, read on the forward strand.
TTTATATGAAAGGTGTTGCGGAAAAAGTTTGAAATGTTTACCCACAGTCCTTGATAAAAACCCATGTTGCTGCTGGAGTGAATCATGGCACAAATATCCAGTGGGATTGACCTGTGGGATTTCGGGGTCTCCGGTGGTGTTTCAACTGTTTTCAATAGAAAGTACTTAAACACCATGGTTTGTAAATCGCTAGAGGACGTTGTAGGCTACTACTAATTATTAGCACACTAGTGGCGTCATCACGTCATTGCGTTGACTTCATACGCGGTGATTGGTCATTCATTGAACGCTTGAGGGACCCCTATGGAAGCCCATTTCCGCCACATTAGAAAAAAATCATACAAAAAAATAATTATGAGATAAAAGTCATACTTATGAGATAAAGTCAATGACCTTCAGCAAAGACATGAAAAAACACATATTAGTTTCCAATATTTCCCCATGGATCAGTTTCTTTGTCAGCGATTTCTTAAGTCTCTAAAAACTGAAAACAAATAACTAATATATATGTATTTATGAGTTGCATTTACACTATTTTATCCAGCGGATGTCGCCAGCGTGCGATTTACATACATTTACATTTACATTTATTCATTTGGCAGACGCTTTATCCAAAGCGACGTCCTGCCTGCACTGCGCATGCGCACGTTAAGTCATAAATTTGATTAGTTCTTATAATTTCGATCTCATAATAATGACTTGTTTCCTCATAATTTCGAGTTTTTAGAGCATAGGGTGGCAGAAATGGGCTTCCTCCATACTATGTAACTTCTGTAACTTCTCTTCTGATATATATACAGGTTGTTGATTTCTGAGGCTTGCATTTATTCATTTGGCAGACACTTTTATCCAAAGCGACTTACATTTGAGGAAAACAACAAGCGATTATATACTAATTATTTGTATATATTATGTGCCAATAATACAAAGTTTCAGATACGTTTAGATGGTATAAGCAAGTATACAGAGAACATTAGAAAAGGAAAAGAGAAGTAAAAGTTTATATATATATATATATATTAAGAGACAGTTAAGTGCTCACGGATGAGGAGGGTCTTCAGCTGTTTTTTGAATTGTGAGATTGATCCCGCTGTCCTGATGGAGACGGGTTGTCTTAGAAAGAATCGAACAGACCAGGTGTAAAAACAACATTTTAACATGTAGATTGGAAATAGGAAGTTTATATTAAATTCAATTAGCTTTAGTATATAACATACATTATCATTCAGCAACATAATTATTTTTTTGGTAGTTTAATGACTTTGATATTCTACACTTAGTTGCTCCTCTGACAGATAAAATCTGGAATATTCAGGTCCTTATATCTACCCTTTATATATCTTATAGATATCTTAAACAATCTTAGTTGTTGACACAGGTCATTTATGTGCACATTTAAAAGGAAAGTAGAAATCCATGACGTAGGCCTACAGCCCTACACTGTATTGATTAAAGTTATTACATTTGGTAAAACCTACAAAATTACAAAGATACATTTTACAAAGATATTAAGCTTAGAATTTAGACGTGAGTTGTTCATTTCGCGGATCAGCTGTTGTATAAACTCATCTGCTCTTCCAGTGAATGAATGACGTTGAAACAGCGACACCTACTGACCGGATCAGGTACTGTTGTTTAACAGCACGAGCGCTTCAATGAACGTGTAAAATAACGCTCAGCTACCACGCGTCACGAAAACATTTTAGAAGGCATGATAATATAAATGTGTTATTTTTAAAGTAAAATGTTTTCAATCTTTATAAAGGTCAGAGGCTTTTGACACAACATAAGCGGCTTACGCCTCTAAAGCCCCACCCTCGTGACGCCTAGTCACTATGGTAAAAACAACTGGACGAACATTTTAACCAGCACGTGGTAAGTTAAAGATGAACAGTAGATGGCAGTAATGTAACGTGTAACACGTTGGATGCCAATTGCCAATTATGACATCACAGTACCGCGAGAGCAAACTTCTCTCAATAGTTTTGATTTTCTCTCGCGATACTGTGATTTTTATCGGTCTGCGCAGTGTCACCAGAAGTCGAGCAGCCCGTTAGGATACAGTGCAGGTTCTGGGAATCTGCTTCCGTTCTCATTTCGTAATCCCGACTGGACGGCCATGTCCGAACATTAAACTAAACGCACGTTTAGCCTAATTTCATACAAATCGTCACTTTTATTAATATAACCGCATGTTTTTGAAGACATCGGGATGCTCAGGAATATCGAGGTAATGGTTAGTGATGTTTGTTTATATCGTTAGAAATCCTCCATGTTTGGCTGTGTTGGGTCGTGACGTTAACTATAACTCGTTGTTTTTTAAGTGAAATAAAACGAAAAATTTAAAACGTAAAACGAAGTATTATGACATAATTGTGCTGTTTTAAATACATAACGTGTGGTGTTATTGACGAGATTATTATTTAGACTTAAAAACAGACCGTCATGCTAATACTGACAGGCCATATGTCTCAAGCTTTTAAATATTGATAGTTTTTAACTTCTTCAACCGAATAAATGGATTTTAGTGCTTTTGTTTTTTGTTTCATATAGACCCACTGTTATGTCCATGTTATTTTATTATATCACGTATGTTCTGCGACAACTTGCTATTTAAGCCTTTTACTGTTTTTATCTGTTATTTTTTTTGGTGTGAGTGTGTGTTATATTTCTACAGAAAACTGCAAACATTTATCTGTTTTTACGATATTCTGTGTTTTTATGGTTAACCAGTGGGAATCGTGTGTTTCTGGGGCGTTTCTGGTATGACAGCAGTACTTGTTTCTACTTATTTTCAGTCTGGAGTTGTTGCATAAAATCTGCAGATTTGATCATGTATAGTTTTCTCTAGCTTTTTAAAAATCTGTTTAAAGTCTTGTAGTGTATTCCAGCCTTAATGCAAATAAATCAAGTACCAACATCAAAATGTGTTGTTTTAAGTTTACGAAACCTGACTTTGAGATTTCTTTTTTTCTTTTGCTTCATGTGACTTTGAGCTTAGTCTGGTTCTGGTTTTTAGTTTAAACTCTCAGACAAGTTGTTAATTCTTTAAATCAGTTGTTAGTTAGATGGATAAGCTCTGGGGCTTTAGTGTAGCTCTCATTTACAATTTACTTTGCATGTTAAAATTAGTTCCAAAAAAAGTCTGCTCGACATGTAAATGTAAACTTGCTACTAGCGGTTTCAGATGAATATAATCTCATGGATCTCAGAGAATCATTTCCAAAGAACAGTTTTGTTTGATAACAGAGATGGAATGAAGTGTTTGTGTGTGAAAATTGATGTTGTCAGTTTAGTAAACATCTTGGATTATGTTTGTGAAAGAACTTGGGTTAGGGTTGGATACCAAAGACATATTGTGTGGCACCAAACATCATTCAACTGTATCTGAGTTTAAGTGTGAGGCTTCACTGAACAGCCATCAGACTTCTAACACAAACTCTGTATTCCAGACATGTGTGGGCTCTTATATCTGCATGATTTCAGCGACACAGATACAGTCAAATGAAAATGTGGAAGATGTTGTAGTGTGTCCGATCATTCAGTTTTATGTTGGTAATGTATGGAAGTGTTTCTCTATGTATTGCAGGATTGTTTTCCACACTTCCTCTCAGTAAATGAACCAAATGATGTACAGTACAGTACAGACCAGAACTGACTTTCTTCATATTCCTGTTAGCCTGCAGCAGTATTGAGAAATCTGGTTATTTGTTCAGGAATACAGGGTCATTCTGTTCTCAAATCAAACAAATTTGGAATATTTCTCCGGCACGATTTATTTTTACAGAAGCAAAACCAACATCAGTAGTGATGAAAGCCAAAATATGAAATGCCACTGATGAATAATTAAGTAATTAATTTGTCGAGGGAGGTAAAAATGACCAGAGAAATATGCCAACATGATAATTTTATTTTTACACAGAGATCATTATATCTGTTAGTAAAATCTGTTAATTTGAGCCATTCTTGATGCATTTTATGCCAATGTGATGCCTTTCATCACTACTAATGTTGCTTCTGTAAAAGCCGGGGACCTCTCATTGAGTTGACACGGAATGACCCTACAGAATAATCCCCCCCAAAAAATGAAGCATTTAAATGATTGAATCTTAAGTATTTTCTCAATTGATTCATAAAAACCTGTGCAGTGCAATAATAATAAGTAATATCAGAAACACACAATACGATATTCAGAGCAAGAACCAAATTTATACAAATCAATGGTAATATTGCATTATTAGTGTTAGCGTCATGGCAGTTTTTTCATAACACTACATAAAGTAAAAAAATAACATTGTGTCCATTGAAGAATTGCCATTCTACATCTACCATGATTCTTGACTTTATACATTCATCAGATGAATTGGATGACAGATGCAGTGCACTTGTGTTCATTGGTTTTGTAGTAGAAATGGATTACATATAAAACAGCATGTTTGCATTGAATTTATTCAGATTGTTAAAAATGGCTGCATGTAAACATACGTACTGAAAACCAGAGCACTAATAATTATTGAGCAAACCCCACTAAATATCTTTACTGCTTATTCTAATAACAACATCATCATCTGTGCGCAGACGGGTTTGTTTTTTCTTCTTGGCTTCTGAACAGTGTTTTTTTAAGTGTGGTATGTCTTTTGCTTCTCTTTACTGGAAAAGTCAAAGAGTGGTGAGTTTCAGTATGAGATGTGACTGTTCAGATTCTGGAGGCTTGTTTAAACTTGCTTTTGGCATCAATGCTGGAAATCTGTCAGATGCTCTTTTACTTTCCATATTGCTTATTCTTGCTATAGTCTGATGGGTTGATTTCTGTGTCTTTGGACAGTTGCTCTGAATCCTGCATCATAAACCTCGACACGTAACACACATGATGTTTGCATAGCTTTCCTGTAGCTCAGTGGTTAGATGAATCCGTAAAAATAGGGCACAATGTACTTTATTAATATGATGGAATTTTCCCTATTCATTTTGTAAAGTTGTTTTACCTGTATTTTACTGTAATAAAATACATTTTAGTATTAATGGAAATGTCCGTAAAATAAAAGGGAAATGTATACTGGTAATTTTCTGCCAGTACTTGATTCGTTTTATTATAGAATTTTTTTTACAGTGAACTGTGAATTAAAAAAAGAAATGAAGAGCCACAAACCTGTATATTAAGCTTTATTTTTGTGTACATGTTGGTATATTGAAACAGAACAGTCACATACCTTGATCAAACAGGGTCACGTTATTTCACATTTAAGATATAACAAACAAAATTGAGCAAAATTAGCTGTTAAAAAAAAGGCTGCAGTCATATGAAATTCTGCTTTTTACGTGAAGGTGATGTTAAATTCGACTACACATCCGCATCCGCCATGTTAATAAAGCAATGAATGAATGAATGTTGTAACATCCACCCGTTGTAAAAAAAATAAAATAGTAACAATAGTAGCAATAACATTTAAGTTAATTAATGTTCAGTGCTTGTGGAAATATGAAAGAGTCGATTCATGGCTTTTGAGAATTGATATTGAATCGACCGCATTTAAAAAAAAAAAAAGCGATTCATTTGCCCAGCATTAAGTATAATGCATGTAAGTCGCTTTGAATAAAAGCATCTGTCAAATGCATAAATGTAAATGTTGTGTCAAAGAGAAAGTTTTCTTGATCATCACCTTTACGTTCCAGTCATTTCTATTTTAGCAACAGCATCAGTGTTTTGTACTGCATTTGATAATCTTTTTACCCAGATGTGCAGATGTGTTTTGGATGATGTGAATTGTGTGTGTTGTTTTGCAGGTGTGAGTTCTGCTTTATTGTCAGTAAGAGATTTGTTCATGATGGAGGTTTATCTGACTCTCGTTCTTCTCATGAGCCACGGGGTCACGCTCGCCCTCGGACACAACAGTGAGTCTGTGTTTATCATCATCAGATCATAATCTACTCCGCATTTAAACCACAATATGTGACAGTGATGAAACGTTTATCCACCTGAATGAACATTAAATACATAATGCACAATATGAATTCTTTCAGAATTGAATTGATGTAAAGTTTATCAGATCAAAGCTAATGTTGGCTTGACTGGAATCAGTTCGGGTCTGTTTCCATTTTACTAAATCAATGGTCTGTCTCTCTCTTTGTATTATTTCAGGTGTTGTTGATCTTCCTGTGCCCAACGGTTTAACGCTCCAGTCGAATTTCTCAGCACAGACTCTGTCTCTCACATGGGAAAGTGACTCATCACAATTTGACATTGAGATCTTCCACATGGAGCTCATGAATGTGGTGCTAAACGTAAGAGATTTCAACAGACAGTTAATGTGTGTTATTCAGTTTGTCTGGGTTTGGATACGGGCCATGTGTGTGCTCATTCATGGAACATCAATTCTTCTTCAGGATAATACCAATCCCTCCTACAGTTTAATAACAAGAGATTAAACACACGTCTCTCAAAACCTGTTCTGCTCGTCTATTGAGTCACTGAGACGACAACCAGTTCGAGCTTTAACATGATTTCATCCTTAGACTTTCCTCTTTAAATACAATAAATATCTTTGAGATTGTGTCATATAGCGCCATATATCTATATATATGTAGAGCAGATAGAATAAGCAGATATTAAGATGTCTTTATTACATCTTGTGCTTTTTTCTTACAGTACTATTAAACTGTGTGAATACACATTCTACTAATGCACATCTAAAGTACAAATAAAAGAATGATACTGAAATCTTTGTAAAGTCATTTCTCACTGGCTGTAATTGAGGTGTCAATTGTCAGAATGACGCTGCTGTCGATAATCACAGCCACTGCTAGGCTTTTATTATAATAGCATTACCGTAAACATGTTTTCTTTCATCTGTGGGATAAGTTCCAGTAATCGACATGTACTGTCAACACGAGGACTTCTCCAAAGACAACATGATGTCACAACCCAATCCAGCTCTCTTTATGAATGATTTATCAGATTATCAGTGTTTGTCTTTGAAATCTGTCATCAACAGATAAAAACTAGCTGTACCTCTGAGAGGATTTGTAATGATAACATGCATACAGCTATTGTTTGTCACGTGTGACGCGTCAGACTCCATGTGTGTGTGTTCATTTGTAGGAGACGGTGGAGTCTGAAGCAGATCCTACAACAGGACAGCATGTCTGGACGTGGCGTTCGGCGTTACCGTTACAGTGCACCTCTCATTCTGTGCACATCAGAGCCAGATATCAGGAGACTGTTAGTCAGTGGAGCCCCCTTCAGACCATTCCAGGTACTGCACCGTCCCATATAACCTGTTTAATCTGACCTGCTGTTTGACTAGCTGAGGTTTAAAGTCAACAAAAACAATCATGACTGTTTAAACTGTGATGTTTTGGATGTTCTTTAACTTTTAATATCTCATGTCACTCTTTTTGTCCACAGGGTTTGATGTTCCTGAGCAGTTTCGCTCTTCGATGTTTCCTCAGGATGAGGTGGTTCATGAGGGTAATAACATGACTTTCTGTTGTATCGTTGGCGAGAAAAAGAACTTCGACAGAATTCTCTATAATGGCATAGAGATGAATGCCACGCGCGTGAGCAGAAGAACTTACGCCATCACGGTAGTGAACCAGTCCAGTTCTGCTAAAACGGGAACAAACGTGGTGTGTTATTCAAAAACACTGGTCCTCACTGGAGCTGTGGTGTTTGTCGGTTGTGAGTACACCAGAAACGTATTAGTGATATTAAAGATTATTTGCATTAAAGTGCACTGATGATATCTGTTTAATGACAGTCAGTAATTCTCAAGGTTCTTTGTGATATTTTGCATATGAATAACTAAACCAGACGGCTTTGCTGTGTATTTTAAGCGTGGTGTTCAGTGTTCTAGAAAGAGCTTGAATGTGGTTTGTTGTTTGTAATTGCTGTAGATCCGCCGGCCGATGAGGATTTGGTTTGTGAAACTCGAGACCTGACATCTGCAGTGTGTTCTTGGAAGAAAGGACGAGACACTAACTTAAACAAAAAAAGCCAACACACAAAATACACCCTTAATGGAAGGCAAGAAACACGCTACACAAAATACACAAATACCACTAACCACACACACACACACACACACACACACATTAATGAAACTGAACACCAAACCACAGTAAATGAGCTCATGTTATATATTTCAGCGCTCATCCATTCATGTGATTATGTAACTACAATTCATTTCTCTTGTGTGTTGTTCATGTGCAGGGATTGTTTGGACGCTAATAAAGGGACGAAGTTTTGGTGTAACTGGATGTCATGGGAGCAGAACTGGACTCTGGTGGCTCAGAATCCTTTAGGAAGAGTCCAGCTGACCGACTCCGCCCCGCTCGCTGACCGTGGTACAACAACTAGACCACACTTTGCTTTCTATATATTTCTTTTTTCCTTATTATTGAACATTCAGCGTTTCCAACGTGTATTTAGAAATCTAACACATCCAGTAGAATTCGTTCTTCTTTAGAACACAACAGAAGATATTTAGAAGAATGTTGAAAATCAAACAACACTGAACTCCATTGACTTCCATTGTATGAACACAAAACTGCGGGGCAGTTGTGGCCTAATGGTTAGAGAGTCGGACCCGTAACCAGAAGGTTGCTGGTTGGATTCTCAGTACCGGCAGGTAACAACTGATGTGCCCTTGATCAAGGCACCGTACCCCCGTTTGCTCCCCGATATGTGTGTTCAAGACTTGAAGTGTGTGTGTTCACTATTCAATGGTTGGGTTAAATGCAGAGGTCACATTTCGGGTATGGGTCACCATATCTGACAAATAGGTCACTTTCACAAAACCACTGACACATTTCTCAAAATATCTTCTGTTGTGTTCCACTGAAGAAAGACAGATTTACAAACACATGAGAGAGAAGAAATGTAAGTTGTATCTTCATCAATCCTTGAAAAATGTGTTCAGTTTGTTCTATTTGTAGTTTGTTCTTGCATCATTTCGAGACGATGTGTTTACATTCTGAAGCAGATGAAGTTTGTCAGTGTGAAGACACTGTTGCTGGGTTTCTCAAGGCTCTCAAATCAAATAAGCTTTATTGGCTTGACTGTGAAATAACATAATTATTGACAAAGCAGTAATAACATTGTATGGACATTATAAACAAAGAAGGGGATCTCTCTAATTAATCAGTGATGTAAGTAATATAAGTAATACAGAAAACACTTTACTTTTAACTAAATAACTCAATAATTACAATTCAATAATGTACATTCATTAAGGGAATCTTGTGTAAATGTAATATATTTTTTGTTATATATATATATATTTATTAAATGTTCGTGTGTCCCTCAGGAGATGGCAAGAGGCAACAAATCTTGCAGCTATATTTGCACACTCAGTTTTTTCTCCCAGAATAAAGGGAAGTTTTTCATTTGGGATGCAGTTTGTAAAATAGGGAAATATGTTGGTAATTTTGGAATAGTATTGATTTCTGATGTTTTGATATTTTGGGCATTCAGTGAGAAAGTGCAGCTCTGTTTCTATTACTGTCAGACTGCAGTGAGAACAGAATCTCTCCTCACGAGCGGTCCAGATCTGTCTCCTCCGGCCCGTCTCAATGGCTAAACTGTGAACTCTCTCTCTCTCTCTCTCTCTCTCTCTCTCTCTCTCTCTCTCTCTCTCTCTCTCTCTCTCTCTCTCTCTCTCTCTCTCTCTCTCTCTCTCTCTCTCTCTCTCTCTCTCTCTCTCTCTCTCTCTCTCTCTCTCTCTCTTTCTCTCTCTCTCTCTCTCTCTCTCTCTCTCTCTCTTTCTCTGTGTGTTCTCTCTCTCTCTGCAGTTCATCTGTTGGCTCCAGTGGATGTGACAGCTGTGGATGTGAAAGCTTGGAACGTCACACTGAAGTGGCGCTGGTCTGTAAGCGTTTATGAAAAACTGGACATTATCTGCCAGCTGAAACTCAACAGTCGTGAACTTACTATCACTGTAAGATTTCACACCATCATCTGCTTTGTTTTTCTTGTGTGGTGTTTCAGAAAGCAAAGAAGATAAGCTGTGTGTAGAACATATCACAGTTTGCTTTTTGGGCTAACTGTCCCTTAGTTGCAACAAATCTTTTTAGTTTCTTGCTAATTTATTTAATTCACATCATTGACATTTACATTTTGTGGTGCTCATCCCATCATTGAAAACAACAATATTTTTGGTCTTTACAGACCTTGCACTTTAACATTGCTACACGTTTATAATGTCTTTGTCTCTCTCTGTCCAGCGTAACTTCAGTGGTACGGGTTTATCATCTGTGTTGTTGGATGGTTTGTGGCCTGATGTTGGTTATTCTGTGTCTGTACGCTGTGGCTCTCTACGCAGTTTCTGGAAATGGGGAGATGAGAGCATCCCCTACAGAATCCACACAAAAATGGACCGTGAGTGATCAAAATAATCAGAACAAATCATCAGTTTAACATCACTGGCTCGAATATATGAGGTTTAGATTTAGATGTAATTAAATTCTTTTGATCTAAAGGCTTGTTTGAAAAATAAAGAAATACACCTGAATTTTTCATTCTAATAAGTTTTCTTAATGGATGAGTTCGACATAACAGTGAAGAAAAAGCAGCAGTTTTTGTCATTTAGGCAAGGCTTCTTTTATTTATTTTTATTAAATTAATTGATATTTTGATAATACGAGTTCTTCCACATGATGACATTATTAATATTATTCTAATTAAAAACAATCACAAGTGGTTTTGTACGAACCTTTGACTAACACAGTTTATGTGTTCAGGCCCTGATCCTCTAGACGTGTGGATGTGGATGGACAGTGAAACCTCAGGATGGGTTTTGTGGAAAGTATGAACACACATAATAGAATTCAACATTCATCATCTTTGATTTTCTCAGTAAACAGATGTTTTTTATCATGAGTTTGTTTGTTGTTTATTCAGCCTCTGTCTGTGAGTGAAAGTCACGGAGCTTTAGATGGGTTCCAGCTTTCTCAGAGAGCAGAAGATGACGACAGGTGGACCACGGTGTCTCTCTCTCACAATAACTACAGCTATCCCATTACACTCACAAACACCAGTGACATCACTGTTACCGTGGCAGCGGGGAACCCGGCTGGTCTCTCGCAGCCGTCCGCTGTGACCGTCCCAGCATACAGAGCAGGTACAGCGCACACGGGATATTTATTTAAACAGCGGGTTTGTAAATGTCATGTTGTTAAATGTGACATGAAAGCGTTGCGTTGTGTTGTGTGTGATGTCAAACCTCATTCCACACTGTTTGTGTTACGGGCGTCATACAGCTTGTTAAGAGGTGTGTGCTTTTCCAATCACACTTATCACACTTCCCCTCACGGCACACGTTATTCTGCAGGGAAAACATCAAGATTTAACTTATAAAGACTCACCAGATCACTCCAACAACCTCAAAACAATTTATCACAAATACAATTTATCACACATTATTGACATCTCTTAAGGCTTGTTCACAACAGTGAAAACTACAAAGTAAAAAAAAAAGTCATTTAAAGCTGCAATCTGTAACTTTTTTAGCATCTGTCCTCAATACCTGAATCATTATGCATTTATAATAATGATTTATAGCTTGAGCTATCAGGTGATTTGTTTTTCTCAATCTGCAATTTTGATTCACACCACAACTATAACAGTAAACAGAGATCAACAACGATTCTTTTTCCAGCGAATGAAAAATTAAACATTGACAACATATCCAAATCCTTTTCTAGTTGTGATTGTCGGCGTATGGTGTGATGTCATTGAGCATGTGTTCTCTCTAGATGCTCAGCTGAAGGTGTCCGAGCTGACGGGCTCAAACGGAGGATTTGATTTGTGCTGGTCGTCTGATGTTAATGGCAGTAGAGGTTTTGTGGTGGAGTGGATTCCCAGCGGCTGCGCTGGTCTCTGCTCTGTAAACTGGCTAAAAGTTCCAGGATCAAACAACAGCGTCAGGGTGCCGTCAGGTGACCAGATACTCACTCACTACATGTGATGGAAAACCAGACTCGTGTGTGTGTTTGTTTACTTCACAACTGCTTGATTTCTGACTCTCTGGTGTTTTTCAGAGTCTCTGGAGGCGGGTGTGCGCTACACCGTATCTGTGTACAGTCTGTGTGCCGGAGCTCCTGTGGTGCTGGAGAGATGGAACGGATACTCCCAAGAACTGAGTAAGAGAAGCCCGTCACGCTCATATAAACACCGTTAGCAGACTGTTTCCTGTTGGGAAAGGATTTTTGTTTATACATTGTGTGAATAGAAGAACTGTGTGTTTAACACAGAATGTATTGCTTGTGTGAGTTAAAGATTCGGTTCATTTACTGGAAGTGATACAGGTTTGAAAATATCTTCAGATTCTTATAATGGTTCACTGCTGAATCTGATATGAAGATCCCATGAAATGGCTTGAATAGTTTCTTCATCTGCAGTCGGTGTTTTCATCAAAAACACACAACAACGTCTCGTTTTTAAATGAGTTCACATCCATCTTGATGCTAATCATTCATGAAATTCTCATTTATTTCATAAAGTTATGCTTGTGATGTCAGAGGATCACAGTCTTACAGTCTGAAATGTTTGTATGTGTATCTCATTTCATATGTAGCTCCAGCGGAGTCTGTTGTTGATCTGTCGGTCGTTCAGATCTCGTCTGATGTTTTGTTGTCCTGGAAAGCCGTCCCAATGAAACAGCAGAGAGGATTCATACGCGGATACACCGTCTACCTGTCAAACGCAGCACGCTTGGTGCTTCTTGGTACATTTTGCAGCACATTCACACATTTGATCATTTAAAAACAGTAATGTGCTGAATGAATGGTCAACATTTCTTACTCTCACGAGTCAACAGGATGTACATTTGTAATTCAGTATAAAACTGCTAACTAATCTCATGTAAAAACACATACAGTAAAATGTATTGGACGTTATATTAGATGCATATAAATCCTCGTGAATTGTTGTCAGATGACGTGATGTGTTCTCTGTTGTGTTTGCAGCGAACGTGTCTGATCGTGACGTGAGCTCATACAGGGTCACAGGTTTATTTCTGGGTTCTTATAAGTTTGTGGTGAAGGCGTACAACTCGGCTGGAGAGGATTCTGGATCAACTGTGGCTATTAAACTGGAGATCAATGGTACGTCATCACACAGATTCTTAAGTTGTGTTTGATAAGTGTGAAATGCTGCATGTTTCATGTTTTTGTTTTTATTGTTCCGCAGTGGATATGATGGTTGTTGGAATACTGGTGTCATTAGGATCCATGTTCTTCTGTCTGATTCTCATCAGCATCTTCTGCTTTAAGAAGAGAGAGTGGTACGACTTCATTGTTGTGGTTTCACAGTATTTCTGTCACATTCTATCATTTCTAAAATGCATTAAATCGAATCAGATTAATGCTAAAACAGACCGGATTCTTTCCATCCCGCTTATAAATGTATTTCAGTAATGAGTTGAGTCACAGGCCTCTTTTCTTATTGTGACTGTTATAATGTGTTGCAGGGTTAAGAAAGCGTTCTATCCTGAAATTCCTGGACCCAAAGTATCCGGAGACTGGGCATCCCCACAGGTTCACTTTTATTTACTTTTCATTTTTCTTGATTCTCCTCATGTCTTCCTCAAGTCACCCAACATGTGTTTGTGTTTAGGGTCCTCTGGATGTGAAACCGTCTCCTCACAGTCTGGTTCATATCGTGGAGAGTCCGGAATGGGACTTCAGTAAGAAGGGTTTGGTCCCGGTGCCAGAAGAAGACGAGTCTGAGAATGAGAACATTGATGTAGACACAGACTCGGATGAACCGACTCTTCTCAAATATTATAATCAGGTGGTCGGTGAGGGTTCCAGCAGTAACGCTCTTTCAGATTCATCCGGCTCTTCCATCTTCTCTGTCGGCTCCGGACAGACGGAAATCACCTACACGGGCATCCAGAGCCCCAGCTCCTCACACGGGGCGTACGGAGGAGGTTACAGGCCTCAAATGCAGCCCGTCTCCGGCCCGGACGAGTCTAACATCGGCTTCGAGTCAGACTTTCAGGAGGAGAGCTCGAGCACGGGTTATAAGCCGCAGTGTTCCTGGCAGCTTGACTCTCCCGAAGCCGAGAATTTCAGCGGTTCGCTCGGAAGCCCCACGTCAGTCACGTCCTCACAGTTCCTGATTCCAGAATCTTCTGAAGAGAATCCACCGGCTCACACCTGGTTTCACAGCCTTCTCTCCAGAAAGTCCTGAGAGCGCCACACCATTTCACTATCATTCCTGCTCTTTTGCCTTATGAAGACATTTGTTCACTACTGTTTGTCATGGAGCGATCAGAGCGTTGAGCTACTACTGAAGAGCAGAAAATACTCGTGTAACAGTAACAGTGTGATGTTTCATACGCTGTGATGTCATCATGTCGCTTTAATGTGCGGTCACACTACACTTTATATTCACTTTTATAGTTTCAGTCATACACACGTGAATGCTGGAGACTCGAGTTGATGACGTGTGAATTTGTGACCAACAGGAGATCATCACATCAGCGGCGTGACCTATGATGGTTGTATTACTGATAATAGTGGTCGCACAATCCTGGTTTAAACAAGAAAAGAGTTTTAAAAACGGTATCTAAAGATAAGCTGATGGTGTGAAACAAATATTTGTCAAATGATTTTAATCTCCATAGAAATGATCAAGTGTAGTGTGAGCGCTCTGTTAACTTCTTATTGCAGTGGTCCCCAAAATCTGGATGTTTCTGTGCCATTATCTGTACCAAAAGTTTTGTAGCATTCAGATGTAAGACATCAGAACACAGCAGGTTTACTGAGAAAAGTTATGGTTTGTTTTCTTCAAGCTAAAATCTGACAGGAGGTGTTGATCAGGTGTTTAATGTGTGAAATACACTCCGTGTTCCTTTAAGATGTATAAAACACGTCTGATTATGATCTGTTAGGATGCGAGACACAGTTTTTCATCTTTTGTTGGTTTTATTGTTGTAAGGTCAGTAGTGTGGCATTATACATGTTTGCATGTCAGTTTTCAGTCTTTTTATATCACAACCGAACAGGTTTCGTGTAGATACATAGCAACCGCCTGGTTACCACAGTAATGGTCATTTCATGATGGTCTGTCATTATGTCTTTATTTGTTTGTGTTGAATCAAATGACCGCAGTGTGCCTGAAGAACTGAGTTTTGTGCTTTTGGAGCGTTTATGGACCGCGGGGTCGATCTGGCCTTACGTCTAACATGAATCTAATGTTAAGATCTACATGTGTGACATCACTGTGAAAGGCTGTTTCTCAAACACTAAAGATCACTAAACCTCGTGAGATACGCTCCAGGTCTCATTGTGTTAATCCAAAGAAAAACATTTATAATAACTTCTCCTCTGAAGTGACTGGTGTAGAGAATGTTTCATTATCTAAGGGCATTAGATATTAGATGAACGGGTCAGAATCTGTGAGCATTATGTCGCTTTAAGCTTTAAACACTACTGTGAAAGACTGTTTTATCTACTAATATGTAACATTTGCAGTCTTGGTTTAAAAAAGTTTTTTTTTCAATGGAAACCTACTAAAGTTCTTGTGTTTTTATTTTTTTATAGATGTAAAAGACACACACGTGTGTAATGTTTGTTTTGTTTTAATGGTATTATCAGCTCTTTATATGAGATTCTGAGTCGAGCTAAACGTAACTGGGCTTTATTTCAGCTGTCAGTCAAATTTGATTTCATTCAGTCTTTATGTGTATCGTCCGTGTCAAGATCATCTCAAAGAGGAGATTCTGCAGGGATGAAACAATGTTTACTGCCTTACAAGGATGAAATGTTTCTGAACATCATGTCATTCAATCAGTGTTTTGCTTTTGGTTTTCAATGAAAATAGCTGCTTAAAACTGAAACAAAAATTATACACAATTTTTTTTTATTTTGCTGGAAACCAAAACAAACACTACAGATTAAAACATGTCACATGGAATGAAACCGTACAGAGCGTTGAGTTACTGTAAATATAACACTAATGTGTGTAAGTTTTTCTTGTGCATGAATATCATCAGATGGGAAACGAATATTACATGAATATTGTGTATATGCATGACTAATTCAGCATTCAGAAGCTTTTAATAATGATTAATAACAAACACTATATGAGCTTGAGTTAAACATGATAAACATGTACCTTCTCTGCTAATACACTAACAGAATATCATGTTCTCTGTATTATACAATAAATACACATTTATCACAACTTCAGATGACTTGATTTTTATTATTTACAGTAAAAAACTTCATTTGTTTAGGACAAGATTCTGCAAACAGGAAACACGTTTACAAGTTGAAACATTTTTCTCTTTCAGTCGCATTTTGAGTTGTGTGTAGATGATGATGTTGTGTGATATTAGTTGGTCGTTTGTGTTTGAGTTGTGTGTAGATGTTGTTAATGTTGTGTGATATGAGTTGGTCGTTTGTGTTTGAGTTGTGTGTAGATGTTGTTAATGTTGTGTGATATGAGTTGGTCGTTTGTGTTTGAGTTGTGTGTAGATGTTGTGTGATCTTAGTTGGACGTTTGTGTTTGAGTTGTGTGTAGATGTTGATGTTGTGTGATATTAGTTGGACGTTTGTGTTTGAGTTGTGTGTAGATGTTGATGTTGTGTGATATTAGTTGGTCGTTTGTGTTTGAGTTGTGTGTAGATGTTGTGTGATCTTAGTTGGACGTTTGTGTTTGAGTTGTGTGTAGATGTTGATGTTGTGTGATATTAGTTGGTCGTTTGTGTTTGAGTTGTGTGTAGATGTTGATGTTGTGTGATATTAGTTGGTCGTTTGTGTTTGAGTTGTGTGTAGATGTTGATGTTGTGTGATATTAGTTGGACGTTTGTGTTTGAGTTGTGTGTAGATGTTGATGTTGTGTGATATTAGTTGGTCGTTTGTGTTTGAGTTGTGTGTAGATGATGTTGTGTGATATTAGTTGGTCGTTTGTGTTTGAGTTGTGTGTAGATGTTGATGTTGTGTGATATTAGTTGGTCGTTTGTGTTTGAGTTGTGTGTAGATGATGTTGTGTGATATTAGTTGGACGTTTGTTTGGTTGCCGTGGCAACAGCACGCTGAGGGAGACACTCCTAGAGCTCAATGGCTGTATCTGTATAGATGTGTGTGTGTTTGTTGAAGTTTGATGTAATTGTGTGTTTATATTTATTGATGTAATTGTGTGATCAGGTTTAGGGTTGTGTGATATATTCACTCGTTGAGAATGTCGGATATTATCTGCGAGTGGCTGAACACGGAGCTCCGTCTGTCTAAAGTCGTCGGTGAGTGTGTGTGTGTGTGTGTGTGTGTGTGTGTGTGTGTGTGTTAGCAGTTCCGTTACATATATGTGCTCTTAGCATGTAATGTGATGTTGATTGTGATGTGTTTTCGTGTTTTAATGAGAGTTTCATGTGAATGTTTATCATGACAGAGCCCGTCTCTCTGAGCAGAGATTTCGCGAACGGATTTCTGATCGGTGAGATTCTGAACAGATTTGAGCTGCAGGATGATTTTCATTTCTTCTCAAAACACAGGTCAAACATCACAATTATAATGCTTGAATTGCACTTTAATATTCTTTCACAAATGTTCTTAAAATAGAAAAGAAAAGCAAATAAAAATAATCCAGATATTACGACACACTGTAGCTAGTTTTCTTCTTTTTGACACATTTTTGTAGGCAAATCTATGAATATCTTTCAAACGTTTACTGTACCATACAGCTCATATTTTAATGATTTATCTAACCTGAGGGGGGCAGTAAAAGCAAATCTTGTACAAGATCCTGACATTTGCTTTTGGTAATGAAGTAAGAAATGTTTTAATGTTTAATAAATTCTTGATAAAGCACTCCAAATGCAAAGCTGAATAATTTCACCCGTCTGGAGCCCACGCTGCATCTGTTGGGCTTGCCCTTTGACCTCTCTCTGGCCAGAGCTGTGATGCAGGGCAGACACGGTGCTGTCAGCAATCTTCTCTATCAGCTTTACATTGTCCTGCAGAAGAAGAAGAGATCAGGACTCACAGCCACGGCCATGGAGGTCATGCAGCCCGCAGCCACAGCTCGACTGCACCGTGTGCAGAAACACATCTATACTGAGGTGATGACAGATTTATAAAGTCAAACATGCGGCACAGATCTCTTTAACACCCAACGCTCATTCTGTCTGCATCCAGTCAATTCCAAATACAGTTTTTTTCAGTATGTTCATGTCATCAGATGATGAGAATGTATTTCAGCATTAAACCTTGTCAGTGTGCAGAACTTAAACAGATGTTTGGACTTCTTAAACATTCTGTTTTCTAGTATGTTATACGCTTATATCTATGAACTGTTGTCTCGCAGCGTTTGAAGACGGTGGTGAGACGTGAAGCGGATATAAAGATGCAGAAGATCGCAAAACGTTTTCATAAAAGAGGACAAGACATGTACCATCAGTCCATCATGACTGAACTCCAGCAGGAGAAAGAGAGAATCAGACGACAGGAGGAGAGAAGAATGAGAGACATTGAAAAGGTGAAGACGGTATCTTATCACATCTTTATAAAATGATCTTTGTTTTCCAGTAAGTGTTTTATTATGAATGTAAGTACTGTGCGTCCGTGTTAATAAGCTGATAAATCAGAATTATTTCTCATGTGCACAAGACGTCAGTGACAGTTTATATATTGAGCTGCTTGTTGTTTTGTGCCATTTACATTTATTCATTTGGCAGACGCTTTTATCCAAAGCGACTTACATTTGAGAAAAACAACAAGCGATTCGTCTAAATACAGCAATATTCACGAGAAGTGCCAATAATACAAAGTTTCAGATACAATGTTAAGATAGTATAAGCAAGTATACAGAGAAAAAATAGAGAAGTAGAGATTTTATCGTTTTAAGTGCTCATGGAAGAGGAGGATCTTCAGCTGCTTTTTCAAATGTGAGATTGATCCAGTTGTCCTGGTGGAAAAAGGAATATCGTGATCACATGCGTCGTGTTTGACAGTCGTGTTGTTGTTTGTGTTTATTGTGTTAGAAGGGTTTGACAGTTGTGTTGTTGTTTATTAGCATCGTCAGGCACGCAGGAGGCAGCAGGACATGATGATTCAGATTAAATCTGCTGTGGTTCAGATCCCGAAGCCTCCACACAGTCGATCATCCAGAGCTCTGGAGAAACGACAACAGATCCACAAACAGCAGGAGGTTCAGGTGAACTCATGTCAAAATAGTAGGAGTGTTGTACAAATACACTATATGAAAGTGAACCATGGGTTATACTATAGTAAGGGCCTGTGTCCACCAAGGCGTTTATGCAGGGGTTCGGCACGTTTTTTCAATTGTTTCCAATGGAAGCAGCTGACGGGTTTTTGAGTTGAAAAAATGCTCAACTGGAGGCAGAACGCTCCGCCTGCAGCGGGTGTTTTCAGCCGTGCTTCTGACGTTTTCGGCCGCTAGAAAAGCGCCTCGGTGGATCTGGACCCTAAGAGTGTAGTGAACATGTTTTTTTGATTGATCGATTTCTGTTTTACTACAAATATTATAATAAAACTGTGGTTACTCATTATTATGATGTGAAATCTCTTTGTGGGAAGCTGAAATGATTCAGCGGAGATCATCAGTGAGCACATTTTAATATAAAGTCTGATTTTCAGCACGTTCGTCGTGATATCGCTCAGTTTGAGAAGAACCAGAAGACGATTTCTCCTGCTGGAGACGGAGCTTTACTCTACAGGTGTGTTTCTGTCTGGAGAATATAATGTCTGTCACACCGCAGACGTCACATCTGTGTGTCTTTACAGTGGTCATGTGATGAGTACAGATGAGAGGGAACAGTGGAACAGAGAATACATCCAGAACATCCGTCTGCGTCTGGAAGAAGACTCGACTGCGCGAGAGCAGAGAGAGATGCGCAGACGTCGAGCTCTTATAGAACAACTCAAAGCACACGAGACTCAACAGGTCAACACAGTTATTTCACCTTTTATTTACTGTCTGCAATAAATAAACAACACTTCTGATGAAATCCTGTCAATATCTTTTCTCTCTACTGAATAGTACAAATGTCTAAACATCATTAAAATCTTTTACTAGAGAAGCACTCGATTGCATATTGAATATAATCATTTCGTTTTGTTTCAGTGAATGACATTTATTCTTTTTTATTCCAGCTGGATACTTTAAACTGTTAACAAACTATTGACTGTATTCCAAGATGTTCATCGTGAAATAATAAATCTCCTGATGTTGTTTGTTTCAGGAGGAGATCCGAGAGCAGCAGATGGTGAACAGATTGATGCGTCAGACACAGCAGGAGAAGAGAATCACCGTACAGCTGATGCAGATCAAACAACAGAAAGAGATCCTGAGACAGAACCGCATCTTCCAGGAGCGACAGTACCAGGAGCGACGTCTTCAAGACTTCCAAGAGACTCTGGACAGAGAAGCAGTGAGAGCAAACACACATAAAGTGCTCATGATGTATCTGAGATGGTTTTGAGTCGAGTCATCTTCTGTTGTTCAGGTTCTGATGCGACAGGAGCGTCTGGAGCGCAGCGAGGAGATTCAGATGGAACGTGAGCTACACAAGAGACTCGCCGCTGAACGCACTCAAGCTCGATATCGCAAACACTTCGACATCTGCAGAGGAATTCTGGGACAGGTTGTGGATCTGGCCACTAAAGTTGGAGAATATCGACTCCTCACAGACAAGTATTAATAATGTCTGAATTAGTCTGATGTTACATGAGAAGAAATCAAATGTAGAGAGTAAAAACAGCACGTACAGACTGGTTTCATACAGAAACCACCAGTAACAAACCAGCATCACTCTTCAATAACCAGTTACCAATAATAAACATTCTTGTGTATTATATGCATGTGTGTATGTGTTGTTGTGGTCAGTTTGATCCCGATGAAGATGATGAAGGAATGGATGGAGATGTTTCTCAGTGGGAATCCTCTGTATGAAGTGGCCAGCGTAGAACCGTTTCCTGCAGAACCCACAGCAGAACAGATCATTGAACTGCAGAAACTTCACATTCTCAATCATCAAGACTATGAACAGTATGTGGTGAGTCTCATACCATGAGAATATATATGATAAATATTTGAATCAGAAGTTGAGGTGGATTTAGTCGTGTGTGTGTGTGTGTGTGTGTGTGTGTGTGTGTGTGTGCGCGTGCGTGCGTGCGTGCATGCCTCAGGGTATGACGGGTGAATGGGTTTGGTCTGAAGAGGGTGAAGATGGACCTCCTGCTCTGAATGATGATATTCTGGATCATGTTGTGAATCGTATGAAGAACATGATAAAGATCCCTATCAGCAGCTCTCTCTCGCCTGTGTTCCCTCGCTTCACCATTAGAGCGTGTGTACTGGGAAAAACACACACAGGAAAAACCAGCTGTCTTACCACAATCACCAACGGTAACACTTCATCTTCATCATCATCATCATCATCATTATCTGAACTCTACCATCATGAAGAGTGATGTTTAAATCTTGTTGATAACCATTAGAATCTATTTCTTTATGTTTGTGAATCAGTTCTTGGTGTTCATGTGCTTTCGGTCAGCGCTTTGATTCAGGACGTCCTAACAGCCTATCAGCAGGAAAAACAAATCATGAGTGACAGTCAGATGAGGTCACAGGTCAATATTCACTGAACATTCCTGCAGTCATCACACTTTTCTTTAGAGTTGTTGTGTCACATTTCAGTTTATAAGGCTTTGAAGCACCTTGTGTTTGTTGCAGAAGAGTTCAAAGAGATTTCCAGCTGAAGATCTTGAGGCGTCTCAGAGAGATGAACAAGACATCTCCTCACCTCTAGACTCTGGTTTGTGAAGAAGATACACAATTCCAAAAGCATGTGTGATTTATATCTGTATCTCACATATTTATTTACATAAACATATTGGAGGGGCACACATGAATAAAAATATAAATATTATGACTATGTACTATTAACCCTGTTTAGTTCTTTTATTAATTTATTTCTGTTCAAATTCATTACATGTATTTATTATATGTATTTCTGTTTTTATTATTTAAATGGATCCATGTCCATATTTTGTCATTCATTTTATTCCAAAATATAAACCCAATAAAGAAAAGGTTAGAAACATTAATGAAATGATTTGCTTTGTGAATATTTGCTCAATATTGTAGTGACATCACTCTTTTATCTTTTTATTTTCCTCTCACATCAGGACCACACTCTCATGAATCAGACGCATCAGGACCTGTTCAGGATGGAGAGGACACAGAGGATGTGAAAGTAAAGCAGCTGATCATATGAAGAACACATTTCTTCTGTAGTGCTGGATGATGATGATGATGGTGGTGATGGTGATGATGATGATGGTGGTGATGGTGATGATGATGATGGTGGTGATGATGGTGATGATGTGATGATGATGGTGATGGTGGTGATGATGATGGTGATGATGGTGGTGATGGTGATGATGATGATGGTGGTGATGATGGTGATGATGTGATGATGATGGTGATGGTGATGATGATGATGGTGGTGATGGTGATGATGATGATGGTGGTGGTGATGGTGATGATGGTGGTGATGATGTGATGATGATGATGATGATGGTGATGGTGATGGTGGTGATGATGATGGTGATGATGATGATGGTGGTGATGATGATGATGATGATGGTAATGGTGGTGATGATGGTGATGTTTGATGCTTTTTCTGATTATGCTGGTGATGGTGTTGCTGGTGGTTATGATGCTGATGATCTGATTCTTCTTATTTTGCTTGCTTTTTCTTCTGCTGATTCTTTTTATTTTGCTGATGCTGCTGCTGATGCTTGCTGCTGATGGTGCTGCTTCTTCTTCTTCTGGTGATGGTGGTGCTGCTGCTGGTTCTGCTGATGATGATGGTGATGGTGATGATGATGGTGATGTTGTGTTTGTCAGTGGTCTTTGCGAGCACAGCGTGGATGTGAGGTGGAGAAGATTGTGATGTCAGGTGAAGGTGTTCCAGATCAGCTGCTGGTGGACATCATTGTTGACGCTATCAGGTGCAAACACTCACTCACATCATGTTTAATGTTGACGTGATTAATCTGCTCTGATGGTGTGTTTCTGTTGTGTTGTGTAGGAATGTTCCCGCTGACAGCGGTTGGGTTCTTGATGGGTTTCCTGTGAACATCACTCAGGCTGTGATGTTTGAGAACGCTCTCAGCGGGACACATACGGATGAGAATACTCAAGAAGATCCGGCGCATCCGTCTCCAGCTCTGGATGTAGTCGTGCTGTTAGATGTTTCAGATGAGCAGGTTCTGGAGCGAGCCGCCCGTGAGATAACGCAGATGAACAGCTCTTTATTGTGAACGTAACCCCAGTACTGTTTCTGTGGTCTGAACCTGTGGGATGTTCTCTTCATCTGATAGTGGAGGAGGAGAACAGAGATGTTCAGGAGGAACAGAAGAGTCCAGCATCCGTCACTGATAATAACAAAAGACTAGAAAGAGATCAAATACAGCACAGGTGTGTCAGCACACTTACATTTATATTAAAATCACAGTTTAGTCAAGAAATATTCATTTATTTCTAAAGCAAAAAGCAACTTTATAGAGAACAAACAGTAGAGACATTAACCCTAAATTCCAGATTTGAAATCTGGAATAAAGTCAACATGAAAAGTGACTTTGTCGAGAAATAGCTTATTCTTTATGTGTTTTATGTCATGAACTGTTCAACCTTTGCTATGACTTTCTCATCAGTTGGAAAATGTTCTTTGTCTTCATCAGAATTTGTGGTTTTCATGACACTTGGCCGAAACTGGAGAAATGGTTTGGTGTTAAGCAGAATATTCTGGTAAAGATCTCAGGAGAAGCAGATGAACATCTTGTCTTTAAGAATATGGAGATGGTCCTGAAGGACATCATGGATTCAGTTCAACAAGGTACTGTAGATGTTTATGATGGTATCTGCATAGATTCACACTGTTCAACATTCTGTTTAAATGTTTTCTCACGTCAACAGGAGCGGCTCCAGGTCATTCCATCTCATCTCTACACGCTCATGCAGAAAGAGTCAGATCTGCTGAACCTTCACTGACATCTGCTGAATGTCCAGAGATCAGACCAACTTCAGCTAAACATCCAGAGATCAGACCAACTTCAGCTGAACGGGTTTTTGTGGATAAACCAATAGCTCAGGCACTGACACACACACACACACACACACACACACACACACACACACACACACACACACACACACACACACACACACACTTACATTTATTCATGTAGCTGACACCTTTATCCAAATTGAGTTTAGAAGTGACACAAATTTGCAAAGTCAATGTAAAATGAAGTAGCAGTGCATTTTGAGTCATGTGTGATGTACTCATGGCCTGTCACATACATAGAGAAAAATACAAACTTGAGACAAGACAAGAAATGACGACAGAATTGAGATTTTTGACTGAACTATAACTGTAATAATGTGATCAAGAGAATCAAAAATACTGCTCTTATAAATATATGATATGTATGATATGGTCAGTGTGTTTTTGTGTTGTGTTTATAGGAGGTCTCAGAATATCTTGTGCCGTACTGGGAGAACATGTGCTCTTCATTTGAGAATAATGTTAAACTGGTCATGCAGAACCTCCGCAGTGAACGTGAGCTCATCATTCATCATCTGTATGACATCAGGTAAGACATGTGACACGTGTGAGTTTATAATGTCAAGATCTTCAGGATCTCTTGAGATTGTGTGTGTTTCAGAGAGAACTTCAGACAGCATCTACTGAAGCCGGATCTGAAGCAGGAGTTTGTAAGCTCATGGCAGAGAGATTATAACAGTGTTCCTGACAACATCAGAGACGATGAAGAGACCAGAGGTGAACTTCACCAAAGACTCCACGTAAGATAAACACTATTCACAAACATCAACTTTGTAGTGGTTATAAATGATATAAAAAATAATCGCACCATAGTTACCAAACTGTACATGCAGAAATCAAACAGCCTTGAAAAGTTTTGACGCATGTGTGTGTGTGTGTGTGTGTGTGTGTGTGTGTGTGTGCAGGACTTGTGTGAGCGTCTGTGGGATATGTGTGATAAGCGCAGGGATGAGGCGGTGCAGGAGAGAGCTGCTGTTATTCATGATGGCTGGTTAGATGATCATACAGCTCTTCTCATCAACAACTATTCTACACTCATACAGGTAACACACACACACACACACACACACACACGTGTCATAACGTCACTTACTGATGTGATGTGTATGTGTGTGTGTGTGTGTGTGTGTGTGTACAGACAGAAGTGAGCAGGTGTCAGGGTGGTGTGTATCTGCTCAGAGATTATTACTCCGGTATGAGTAAAGCTCTGTTACCTCAGTCATCATGTGACTTCACTCGTCTTCCGCTGCTTGACGTCACCTGGAGTGAAAACACGGCACCTGAGACATCTAACATGTAAATCACAGTTGACATACACATGACTGTACATATCATCTGTACACCACAATACTGCACTTACTGTAGAGTTTAAAACAAACTAATAATCAGATTCTCTCTTCATGTGGAGATTTGTGCACGTTAAAAATCATTTGCATGAATCAGAACACTGTCAACACATCTCACGCTGATATTTCATATTCTAGCTCCTCTGTTTCTAGCCCATCAGAGAAACATGTGAAGAATGCTGGGAAAAAAGACACGGAAGCGGAGGACACGAGGAAACTGTATGTGTGCTGTGTTTTTATTTCAGTCATGATTGAACTTTATTATGTGTGATGTGTTCAGTATGTGGATTTTTCCTGTAAGGTTTCCATTGGTTAACAGTAGATGGTCCTCCAGCGAGATCTTAAAACTGCACCCTGATGAGAAACTGCTGCAGGAGTTTTATCAGACGGCCGTCAGCGCTGTCACAAACATGGTGTGTGTTTATAACTCACGATCCTGTAAGCACATGTCAGTTTGTTTATTTCTGCACCATGTTGTGTGTCAGGTGTATTTGGATGAGGAGGCTGATGAAGAGCAGCTTCAGATGGAGACGCAGAGAGCACACGCACAGTCTCAGGCTTTAACTTCTGCTAAAGACACAAAGAAAGGTGCTAAACAAAAAGGTAAAGCTCTCTCTCTCTCTCTCTCTCTCTCTCCAATCACACGTGTGTGTGTTTAGCGTTCAGTGTTTGTGTTGTTACAGGAGCTCCATCACATGAGCTCAGCCCTCAACCCGCAGTGGAGGAGAACCCTGAGGAGGTGAAGAGGAGAGCCGTGAGGAGAAGAATCCGTCAGGAGTTCACAGACGCTCTCAAACATGAAGGTAATAATGATGGGCTGGTCGTCAGGGTGTTGTTATGCAGTTCTTAAGATGTGGTGTGGTGTGTAGAATGCGGTGTGAAGATGCGTCTGGAGCTGCTGAGGTCACATGCTGTGAGATCATTGTGCAGTCTGCAGCAGAAAACACAAGAGCTGAACACAAACATGCAGGAGTGGCTGGAGACACGTTACCTGTCTGAGATGAACAGGTGTGAACACAGTTCACATGATAAACTCCATCTTCACAATCTTCTTCAGAAGCTTCATGTGTGTGTTTGTGTGCGCGTGTGTGTGTGTGTTTTCAGTATCGAGCAGTTGACGCAGTTGGTTCGGCAGCACATCGAGAGCGCTCTTCAGATCCGTCACGAGCTCGTGTTACACGCCGCTGATTTCTGTGTGGACGGAGACACGCGTGTGGTGCCCAGCGCCCCGTCCACGCCCCCCCCGCCCCTGCTGGAGGAGTACAGAGACACCAGACTCACGGTTCAACAGCTCAACAGCATCTGTGATCAACTGCACAAGAGCGCACCATCAGGTCTGAATCATCGACGAGACCTTCAAACAAATCATGTTGTTGTGGTGTTAATGTGTGTGTTTGTGTGTTTGTGTGTAGGTGTGTTGTCCAGTACTGAGTTGACTGAAGTTCTGCAGGAGTTCATCTTTCCTCACATGGGATGTGATGTTGTACCTGAACCCTGGACACACATGACACCCTCACAGGTAGTCCATGACCTCTCTCTCTCTCACACGCACACAAACACACATGCACACACACACATGCACGCACACACATGCACACACACACATGCACACACACATGCACGCACACACATGCACACACGCACATGCACACGCACAGGCACGCACACACATGTATATTGTGATGTCTTTAACAAACAGACATCATCTTCAGCACAGCTTTTTGTCCAATAAAATGCTCCCTAGACTTACGATGACTTACAGAGACATTATCTCTCTCTCTCTCTCTCTCTCTCTCTCTCTCTCTCTCTCTCTCTCTCTCTCTCTCTCTCTCTCTCTCTCTCTCGCTCTCTCTCTCGTCCTCTCTCTCTCTCTCTCTCTCTCTCTCTCTCTCTCTCTCTCTCTCTCTCTCTCTCTCTCTCTCTCTCTCTCTCTCTCTCTCTCTCTGTGTGTGTGTGTGTGTGTGTGTGTGTGTGTGTGTGTGTGTGTGTAGGTTGTTGAATTGGTGTGTGCATTCACTCGTGACTCTGAGATGTTGGACTGGCATCAGTTTGTGCTCAGTGTGGCCCTCCCGTGGCCGTTTCCGTCCCGGACTCAGCTGTTTAAAACCCTTCAGCGGTACAGAGCCGTTGATACTGCAGGAACCGGACTCATCACACATGAACAATACACACAGGTCCACACAAGTACACACATCTTTATTTACATCTAACACACGAACAGATCTAATGTTATACAGTTACATTTAGATGTAATACATGTGTTTTATTGTGTGATCAGGTTGAATTGTGGTTTCCTTCTGAAAAACATCTTACTGTCACGGATGATCCATCTGAACTGTTGCTCTATGACAGACTCCACAACCTTAAGAAGGTAACGTATAAAAATGCAAATAATCATTTAGATTTTGTTGTAAATATAAACTATAATAATGCGTGTGTGTTTGTAGTTTTTCTTCAGTTTGTTTGCGAGCACACACTCGTCTCCAGTGATGTTGGATTATATGAACATGCTGCTGTATTTCTGCTGTCATCCTGAAGCGTCTCAGGGTTTCATCAGAGCTTTGAGTCTTGTGACTGAACACACACTATATTACAGACACACCGGCCCACTCGTACAGGTACACACACACACACACATGCATTTGCATCTTCGGTGCAGGTGTGTAAATTGTAAAGTGCTTTATAAAGTCAAGGTAAGATTTTAAAAGTATCCCAACTTAAATACAGTAATGAGACATGATGTGTTGTTGTTGTAGTCTGTGGCACATATGGAGGGTGCAGATGTTGAGGAGTTTGATGCTGATGATGTCAGAGGGGCGGAGCCTGATGAAGAGGGCGTGTCAGTGGATGATGTGCTCAGAGTTTTGAGTCATGGACAGAATCTCATGTCAGCACATCCAAACCGATTTCACTGGAGCTGCATGAGCAGAGATGAATACAGAGAGGTACAACACATTGTGCGTGTGTGTGTGCATACATGCGAGATGATGATGATGATGATGATGATGTGTGTTCAGGAGCTGCTGAAGGTCTGTAAAGAGTTGGGCTTTAAAGCAGAGGAGAAGATCCCTTTCTCTGTGCTATCCCAGCATCCTTTTCTACAGGACCTTATTGAAGCCTCATCACAGTATCTGCTTGTTGTGAGTGTTGTGTGATATGTAATAGAATAATATAACATTTCCTGAGCAAACATGTAGACTTTCAAAACATAAACATTTCACATTCACACACTTTAATTCTGCTGCAATCAGTAATAATTACTACTTTAGTCTTTAAAGTTTACATAAAATACAAATAAAGGTTTTTGTAAATGATGAATCAAAATCTGATGTCATTTCTTTTTTACAGGATATTCACAAAATTCTGCAGATTCAGAAAAATGAAGGAGACTGTAAAAGCTGAGACAATAAACTACTCATAACACACAGAAAATATACTTCTACACTTCTGTCATGTTTATTAAAAAAGTCCATTATTTTATCTGATAAGTTATTTACTGTATTTATTCCATAATGCATTTATTCCTGTCTTAATATAGATAATATAGATAGAGCCTGAAGATTAAAGAAAAATATTTGTTTTCAGGTGAAGTAGCAGATGATGGTAATAAAAGTCTCTAAATAACAATATCTGTATCACATGTGTTATTCATATGATGTTTTCTCCACATGTCCACTTCATTTATAAGCACTTTAAGGGTTCACATGAAAACAACTATATATGCATGAAAGAAAAAGTCATCTTTATCAAGAAAGCTTCACACCTCAGAAATGGTCACCAGCTCTCAGATTAGAGGAGAGAAGTCACTGTAATGTATATCACAGGTCAGATCTTAAAATTCATTTTTATAGGACATTACATTACAGGAGATGATTTAATACAGCATCAATGATGTACACAATTTATACTCGTTTCTGTAAAGGGTGTTGTTTAAAGAAAAAGATCAATTAGACAACAGTTAATAAAACTCAGGACAACAACAAACATACAAAACATTGAACTGAATCAAATGAAACGCTGTTCATTGTTCATATTCTTCTTGATTTCTTGGTTCTTCTGTCATCTCCACATCATCGTCCTCCATATTCAGATTGATAGTTTCAAATTCAGACAATAACTTTAAGATGTCAAATCTTCCATTACTCTTCACCTGTTTGAGGATGTTTTCCAGTATGGGCTGAATGGAAAAGCCGTATTCCATAACGCTCCTGGTTTTACCTCTCTCTCTACTGTAGACGTAACCGCCGGTGTGAACACCAATCAGACGGCAGCATTCATCAAACACCGGCGAACCGGAAGATCCGTAGAAGAAACAAGAGTCATACGTGATCTGGTTGTTGTGCGTTTCCCATTTCTGTTGCACACTTTGTTGTGTGATGACGTGATAGTAATTGATGTTCTGTGACGTGTGTTTGTTCACAGCCTCCTGCTGATCTTCTCTGCTGATGATGAAACACGGGTCCATTCTCTTCACCCCGCCGTCAGGATGACCCACGATACAGATGCCGCCTCTGTTGGGAAGATGGCTGTTGCGGTAATGAGAGAGCAATTCAGGACAGTGGAGACCTTCATCCACATCCAGTTCTAACAGAGCGAAGTCCACATGACGCTTCATGTCATCGTCTCCATAATAGTAAGCTGCAGCGTGTTCTTTCACACCTATACACTTAATCTCCTTCTGATCCAGATCTTCAAATCCAAACACTGCTGTGAAGGTGTTGAAAAGCGTTCTGGTGAACGGGTCAAAGTCTTTAATAACATGTGCATTGGTGAGAATAAACCTGTCGAAGAGTAAGAATCCAGTTCCCTGAGCACGTCCCTCCATTCTGATCTGACACACGGAGCTCGACAGTCTCATGATCTCCTTCACTTTCTTCACTTCGGAGAAACTTTCAACACCTTTATCATATTCTGTCCTGAAGAACTTTTGCACCCTGATGTTGGAGTTTCCAACTTGTTTCTGCTCTAAATAGGATCTCATGTCATTGCGCAGAACTTTCTGAAACTCTTTGGAGCCTGGAATGATTTTAGCGGCCGGCCGGTTAAGAGTTTCAGTTTTTTTGTCTTCTTCAGTGTTGATGGGATGTTGGTTAGGATCAGCGTTTTCTTTGGCATCATCTTGACTATCAGACTGGTTGTTTTTGCTGCTTATGACCATGAGGAAATGCTTTCGATCGAGATGTTTGACAGGGTGCGTCATGTCATGAATGGTCTCGCTACCAAACTCAGAAAGCACACAGTGTTTCATAAAAATGACAGAGTTAAAACGTCCGTCACGCTTGAGGGCTGTTTTCAAAGTCTCTTCGTTGAACGCGTACACACAAACATAATCCACATCATTCTTCCACAGCTCTCTGTTCATCAGTATGTGTTTCATGTTTCCTTTACCTTTGGTTTTTATGTTAAAGGTGACTAAGTTTTCAGGCTTGTTGAGAAATAAAGGACGTCTGGTTGTTGTTTTCTGTGTACACACAGTGGCGTGTTTTTTAATGAAGTTTAAGTCTATGATCTCATCTTTATCTATAAGACAGCAGGGGAAATCGCTCTTCACGGCGGCTTGTGGGACGTCTCCTCTGGATCTTTGGAGAACTATTTCTTTCTGTATGTTCTCGTTTATAATCTTATTGAAGATCTTGTTTGTGTTAAGAGCATCGATCAGGGTCTTTGAGGTGTCACAGGCCACAGCGTATGTGTTTTTTTTATATCGGAACTGGAACTGGTGGCTTTTCCCCTCTGTGTTCTGTAAAATACACAACATGATCATAGAGAAACACACACTAGTTTAGGAGTTTTTATACTGCAAGTATTTCTTTAAACTTATAGTATACTATTTATTTATTATATTTATGTTTTTATTCCTTTATTATGACAGGACAGTAGAGAAAGGACCCTCGAAGACAGGAATCCAACTCAAGAATAGTTTACTATTTATTTATCATTTTTGCCAATAATGAAAACATGACTGTGGTAAAACTATTGATGTCATTATACATTTAACATCTTGATCTATTTATTCAGGTACACTGAGCTAGTACCTGAATCAATGTTATATCACAATATTACCTGAGCATTGTTCAATTTTTGTAACACTTTTCTGGATTTATGGTTGCTTTCAGTCTCCTTCTTCTGAAACAGACATCAACAAACATCACACAAATATCATTTACACCAAACTTTCACAGAGAATAATATGACAATGTTCAATATATTGATCATGTTTTTCCCCACAGGAGAGAAGAAGTCCTTAATGCTTTTCATCTTCATGTTTTTGACTGGAGTTGCTCGAGGCATATTTCTGAAAAGTCTGCGTTTCTGTGAAAACAAAATGATTTTTTTGACCAACAATTATCTGACACAGCAAAAACTCTAATGGTTACCATCATGAACTATTTAAATCATTATAAAATTCCTTCATGTAGTTAGGATTTAATGGTGGTCAAATGGATCCCATCTGCCAGTCCCAAACACATTCCCGAGATTCCATTAAACCAATGCATGTATTCCTATTATAATTCTATAATTATGGACAGTTTTCCTGTAGCTCAGTGGTTAGATCATGGCGCTAGCAACGTCAATGTCATGGGTTTGATTCCACATATTTAGAAACAAAAAATATAATGTAATGTATGTCGCTTTGGATAAAAGCTTCTGCCAAATGCATCAATGTAAATAATCATTGTCAGTAAATGAACAAATGTCTCTTTGTTATTGACAAACAATTAAAATGTTGTGAGTTTGACGAAGTTAAAGTGATTCATTACGACACACGTACACGGTTACTAACACAGCCACAAAAGTTCTTCAGGTTTGTTTATTTATCTATCACAAGTGTAAAGAAATCTATTTACAAACTCGTTTGGTGTAACCTTTGATCTTACTTGAATTGAAACTAATAATACCAGACGAAAGCTGTTTGTTTTGCGAGCATTTAATTGGTAAAGATTCCACAAAATATTACCTTCTGCGGGTCAAACTAGAATTTGAGGTAATACGCGAGATCGTCAGTTTCAGGTCGATTTATAATAAAATCAGATGATATTTATCACGCTGCAGATCTACGTGTCTTGACGTGAATGTGGAAGAAAGTGAAACGGACTTTTTAAATTCTGCCGCTCGAGCGAAGGAAGGAAGTCCCGCCCTGTCAGTATAAAGGTGTGCGCGTGCGCGTGCGCGTTGTGCTGGTTGTTCTCTTGTCATGACAGGACTTGATGCATCTCTCAGTCAGGTTTGAGCTGGTTGAGTTTTCTTCCAGTATGTATGAAATCTTGTCCTTTTGTTGAAACTGGTTGAAGTCTTTGTGGAAGTTTCCGGCCACATTGACGCACTCGCCGTCGGCGGTCTGAACGCACAGTTATGATTTAAGGTAGAGTTCATGTCAGATTTAATGTGTTGTTGTGACCCTAACGAGCAATTTTAAGAATATCATCCTCTCCCCAATCATTTTCAGGTCTTGACATATTCAGAAATGTTTTGCCTTAAATTCTCTAAATTCTATTTTTATTAGCCTATTTAGCCTGTTCCCGGCTGGTGGAATGATCTTCCTGTTTCCATCAGGACTGCTGGATCAATTTCACAATTCAAAAAACAGCTGAAGACCCACCTCTTCCATGAGCACTTAACTGTCTCATAAAAAAAAAAAAAAAAAAAATTTTTCATTTTACCCCTATTTTTCCTTTTCTAATGTTCTCTATATACTTGCTTATACTATCTTGACGTTGTATTTGAAACCTTGTATTACTAGCACCTCTCGTGAATATTGCTTTACTTAGACGAATCGCTTGCTGTTTTCCTCAATTGTAAGTCGCTTTGGATAAAAGCGTCTGCCAAATGAATAAATGTAAAATGTAATGTATTTAGGCCTGATGAAGTCATAGGTCAAGTATAATAGATGTATAAAGAATAAATATGAATATTTAAACAGGTTTGAGTTGCCAACTTTACTGCTTACAATTGCAATAAATTGTCTCACTACAGGAACCAGTTTGCAGTAAAACCATGGTAAAAAACAACATGGTTACCACATTTTAACTATAATATAGACCATGATTAACAAACTGTGATCTTTGTTTGTTTGGGTGTTAAAATCCTCAAATAAATAAATAGACCCCAAACCCCACTCAAGAAACAAATCACTTTAATATCATTCAGTAGCACTGAGCAGCTATTTAATATTCCTTCATGAAAACAATCATTTGTAATAAATAGAACATAAGTGATAAAAGAAAAAAGCAGCAGATCGTGTTCATGTACACAATCCTTCATTGTTTTATCATCAATTCATTTTCCATCATCAATCCATGTCTCTGTACAGATCCTTAAATCACAACAGATTTTCATTGATAAACTGGTGAAGGACTGACGGAAGATGCGTCTGATTTTCCTGTTTTAAAACGGAGGGGGGAAATGTCAGATGTTCTGAAACGTCAAAGCAGATCACACAGGACAGAGTATGAAATGTAGTGTGGACACTACAAAAATCCCTTCATTCAATTCAAAATCTATAAACTCTGTTATAATCTCAAAATACAATCTATCAACCACAAAACAACTCAACTTCTTTAATCCTTCTTTTTTCAGCCACAGAAGACTGGAAAAATGCCCTTTACTTCACAAAAAAACCCTGTGTGTGTGTGTGTGTGTGTGTGCATGCGTGTGTGTGCGCGCGCGTGTGCGTGTGCGCGTCATCAGGAGGCAATGAAAGGAAACACAAAAGCATCCAAGCTGCCGTCCCTCACTAGATTCTTCTAGAAGAGTATGAAGTTAAAAAAGTGCTGAGTTTGACTTTTGTCCTCCTTGTTTTCATACATCATCAAAGATGCGAGAGCGAGATGCAGAGGTGGACAGGTAATGACCTCCTGTGTACCTACAGATGCAAGAGAGAAACAACAGCCAATAAACTCACTTATACACGCTGATCATATAGAACTTTGCTAAGTTAAAGATGTAGATATTGTGTACATTAGTGTTGACAAGTATAAGGGAAATTCCATGCAGATGTCAACCTTGTTCTTACCAAAAGTGTTCACCAATAATTTCAAGCATTTTATTTTTTGATCGATTTTCTATAGTCGGCTAAGTTTCAGAATTGTCACATCCATACAGGAACACAACAGGAACACGACTCTTCCTGCTCCGCTCTCCAACGTGCTGAGTAATGCCAGCTTTCCCCTGCTTCCCTCCGTCAATGAGCAGACACGCCCCTTACTGATGATTGGCTACAAGTTTGTTTTAGTACTCGGCCCGACTTTTTAAGAGATCATCACCCCGCCTTTGAGAGTCATCCTTTCATCATTTGAGTTATATTGCTTCTGGTTTGTGCATTTTATTTTTGTCACAACGCATGTTTAAAACGTTCTTTAAAACTCATCCGTACACTGATGTTGTCACTGAGATGTCAACAGGAGTTTAGGAAAATATAATCAAATAATTCATGAAGTGCTATAAAACTTGTTTAGTGAGGTGTAATTCAGACCTCCTGTCTTCTGTCTCCAGCGGTTCATCTTCATTGAAATCTAATGGCTCCACGTCCTGCAGTAATTCAGTCTTGTCACTGCGATCTCTACGAGTCTGAGCTGTACACAAACACACAGTTTCCTTTATGATTATCACTTGAAACATGTGTTAAATTTGGTTCAATCCCAGAATGCAGTGCTCTTTGTGACATCACATGAGTAATATAAGTGAAATCATCAGGTGTTGATGTTCTGACCTCTGCCTGTGTCTGTACTGGAGGCGTCTGACTCTTTCAGCTCGGAGTATGTGCTTCTGCTCCTCCCTGAGAATCGCTCTCTGTGTTCACTGTGACGCTCCCTCCACTCCTGACAAACACAAACATGAACACGACGTTCAGTTCAGTTCAGTTCAATGATGACCCGAACGCTCATCTCGAGACACGCACACTCACTCTGCGTCTGTTCTCTCCGTCTTCTGTTCTCTGCCGTTTCCTCCTCTCTACAGAAACACAGAATGAATATAAACATGAAGAATTCATTTTAAAATGCTATATTATGCTTTTTCTCCACAACATACGGTTTGGCACAAAGAGAATAAGACGTGGACTATGACAAGTGAAATCTTACCTCTACGGATGAGCTCTCGCCCCTCATCCACCAGGTCAGAGGTCAGATCATTCTCACCCATAAACTGCTGAAAACCCAACAGATTCAGACAGCGGGTACCCAAACTGAAAAATGATAAAGCACACATTCATGATGCTAGATGTTACGCTTTTAAACAGCAGAACGTGTGAAAGAGTCTCACCTGAAGTATGTGGCGATGCAGAGCAGAACAATCAGCATTGGGTAATAAATATAAAATCCATTAGCAATGAAAGACAAAACCTGCATGGATCCCATTATCTGACAGAGAGAGAGAGAGATATATATTATATTTATATAGAAAATATATATT
>JAOTQM010000680.1:0-2500 GCA_026939265.1 Oreonectes daqikongensis
GAAAAGCGAGGTGAGAGAACAGAGCGTGGTTTACGGTGTGAAGTCATACCTGTGAAGTGTTGGCATTAAAGTGGAGTCTGTGTGTCTTGTTTCCTGTCAGATGTGAATTGGGCCGGGGGCACAAACAGGACGGGACACAATAGAAGAGGTGACGCTACTGTATCAGGTCTAGTCAGTCAGTCTCCAGCCCCCCCGATCCTCTCTTATCTTGTTTGCGACAGTAGCAGGCCGCGTTTCACGCTTTCAGTTAGGGACGTATTATGTGGAGCGACACCTCACCTGCTTGTGAAAAGCAGAGATTCATTAGCACAGCGTTCTTTGAACTGAAGACACCACCCCTCCGTTTGCATTTTATGTGGCCGTCTGATTCGAGATGACATCGTAATGATGCTGTGAACGTGGTGTGAGACGACAGCGTCTTCAGATCTACTCTAGCCTCAGGAACAATCAAAGACGCCGTCCTCCATAAACCGCCTTTAATACTCTACTTTACGGGCTGTGATTTGTCAGAACGAGGAGTAAAATGAGACGTGGTCAGAGGTTAACAACAGTCCACCACACCGGGTCAGATTAAGATCCTGAGCGCTTCTTGCCTGTGTCATTAGGTTAAGACTGGTTTGTCGTGTTTTCTCTTATTATATTTTCTTTGTTAGAAAAGAACATCAGAACATTTATTTCAGGTTTGTTTAAACTCTCTCTATTGTCTCACGGCTGTAATGACGTTGTGGAGAATAGATGAACCTGAAAACTGAAATTCTAAACTTTACATTGATACCAAACTTGAGTGTGTAAATCTCGAAAAGCGACAGCAGCGAGTGAAGTTTGTAGATGTGTTTCTGGCCATTTTTGATTTTGCTGCATCCATTCACACAAAGTTTTGACATTTTTTTACAAATATCTTCATGGTACATGATCTTTACTCGATCATTTTTGGATAAATAGATCATTTTGACACATGCGACAATGTATTTTTGGCTACTGTTACAAATTTACTGGTGCTGCTTAAGGCTTCTTTCACACGTACACACACACACACACACACACACACACACACACACACACACACACACACACACACACACACACACACACACACACACACACACACACACACACACACACACACACACACACGAGTATAGAGCGTCTCTATATATCACTTTGCAACACGTACACACTTTTTCTTACATATATCATTAAAGATATTTGTTATGAATGCGTAATGTAATGTAAGTGGCTTTGGATAAAAGCGTCTGGCAAACACATAAATGTAAACGTATAAATATTCTGTAGGTTGTATTTTTCTTAACTGAAACAGGAAGTTCATCTGGACCACGCAGGTCTATAGACACAGTGATTGTCCATCTGTCTCCTATGCATTCATCATTTCTTTTCTCTTGTGTTCACATGATCAATCATAGCTGTGTGTTTGGCTTAGAATAGCCCATCTTTCTTTGTCATCATCAAAGGATGATCTTGTCTTCATTGTGGGAGTGAGGGAGAGGGCGCAGGGTCTCATCTTTAGGTATCTCACAGACCTGCCCTCCGGTTCACCTTGAGATCTCCATCCGTCAGCAGCACAGACACTTCACCTCACTGCTGCTGGAAGATCCCACTTCAGCCAACATTCAATAGGAATGTGCACGCGTTCAGCTTTTATTGATACGCCACAATGCTATCGTTTCAGAACAGTTTGGAATAGTAAACACTATGAGACACATTGTGTGTAGTTAAATCCACAGATCATATCACAACAGAGGAGGATGAGAATGATATTGCTCAGTTCTCATTTGTTTTATATATTGACTTACATGCAGGCATGACAGCAACATCACATGTGGACATGTCGCAGATGTTTCTCCTGAAATAAAAGAGCGTCAAATGAAAGCGGGATTGTTGAAATGCATGAAGAGTCTGGAGGTGTAAATGAATGTAGATAGTAGAGGTCAAATCATCTGGATTTCAAGAGAAATGTCATATCGAGATCACTTGACAAATCTGAGCTTACATTGCTGACATCTCTTCTGAAACTTCAATGACAGAGACAGTTGTGAGGTTTTCTCAGAAGACATCGATTTTTCTTATGTGAGAATCAAGCATTCTATATAACGCAGTACAGTATATGAAATTGAGTGAAAAAAGTGAAAGTGACCTATTTGTCAGATATGGTGACCCATACCTGAAATGTGACCTCTGCATTTAACCCAACCAGTGAATAGTGAACACACACACTTCAAGTCGTGAACACACATACACCGGGAGCAGTGGGCAGCTAACACTGCAGCACCCGGGGAGCAAACGGGGGTAAGGTGCCTTGATCAAGGACATGTCAGTTGTTACCTGCCGGTACTGAGAGTCGAACCGGCAACCTTCTGGTTACGAGTGCCACACAGTCTTATATGACGAGAAAGTAATGAAGTTTATGTTCAATAGATCTACATGAGGTTCAGGACCGCTGTTCCCTATAAACCGTACCTCAGTGTCAAAGTGAAGTGCTGGA